>CANYCX010035863.1:0-12837 GCA_948193385.1 Breynia disticha f. nivosa
AAGGTCCTCAACCTTGATGCCTCAAGCGCATAATTAACATTCTTGGATATTTTATCAAACAATATTCCACAGGTCAATACATCATAAGATAAAATAATGCCTCAAAATTTTATTACTCAATAATAAAAGTTACAAACAATGCATTGGGCTAGGGCTTACACTAACACCCCGACCTATGTATTCTTACATATACATAATCACAACTTGTTTTAAACATTATTTCAACTTAATTAACATCAATTAACATTGAATTAACATTCTTAATCATCTTCAAATCAAACTATCATACACACCAATGTGTACCTCACCTATTCTTTCTGTTTTCCAATCCCTTAACCTAACTTCCACCATACTTATGCTCATGCATCTATATCTTTTTCCAACATCATTACACATGAATTAAATATAAGTCAACATTGAATTAGGCCTCATTCAACACCCAAACATACATTGTCTCATCCTTTATATGTTCATTCAAGAATAGGGACATTCGTTACTTTAGTATCAACCAAACTCACACAACTTCCTCTGCACATGCAAAGAATCAAACAACACAAACATACATATTTCATCCCCATTCATAATCATTATTTCAAATTTAATATGGACAAATTTTAAGCGTTACAGCTCTCCCCTTGTGAAATTTTGTCCCCGAAATGAAGAGCAAGTTGGGTTTTCTAACCAACTTAACTTACTTACCCACACGCTCCAATTTTAAGCTTAGAGGCGTTTACTAAACCACGAGGGTCACACATCTAAACAATCACAAACAGGTTCTTACATCTCAACACACATTATTAAAATACACTTATTCATGAATTTTTCACTCGTGACAAGCGAACATTCTCACGTTACACTCATTTTTATACGAAAAACATTTTATGAACATAGTTTTATTCTTTTAAGCAAATATGCATATTTACTCTCAATTTATGGTTCACACCCTTTTACTTACCTTACATGGATAACCAAAGTATAGTCTCATAGTTCACCTATCTCATACATTCAAGTTTTCCCTTTACACAATTTTGCTTTGAAGTATGTCTTACACCCTTAAGTTTTTTGCTGTTTCTCTATTACTCGTTTCTAGGTAATATGCATTTAACACCCCATACTTTTGTCCTAAATCCCAACTTTAATTATAATCCATAAATCTCCACTCCACACATTAACTACATATACCTTCATCCTAATATAGCAAGAACTCAATCATGACCCCATCAGATCATGTTAACATCATAAAAGCAATATCCATATGTCATTATTACCAACTAACCCCTTTCAGTCTTTCCAACATCTCTCGTCCAACTCCCAGAATACATATATATATGTATATATCTATCCTCGCGATCTCCCCATCTCTCAGATAATGTCAGCCCAGGGTAGGTAAGCAAAAAATATGATTTGTTATTTGCGTACGTACGAATTAAGAAGAAGTGCAAATATGTGGGATATGTGTGACAAATGCAAGAAATGTCCTACCCTTGGTCAATAAAACTATGTAGGAAGTCAATTGATCACTTTCATATACAAATACAACTCTGGCACTACCTTGAAGAGAAATAACGAGTGATGGTAACCTCAATGAATCACATTTAAAGTTCAAACCTCAATATATTTCACAGTAGACTCCCAATATCATCATAAATGGGTACTCCTAACCATTCTCTTTCTTTGTATTCTCTCAATGGAATCAAGAAGTGTCACTTTTGATGATTTCCTTCATTTGTATTTTCTCTCAGATATTCACTATCAATTTCCAACGATAGATTTACTTCGTTATCCAAATTCTCAATCTAAATTCTCAACTTTCACTACTTACTTAGGTTTTCTCCCAAGTTCTCACATTTCACTCAGGCAATTCATTTGCCGCACACGTTTTCGTACAAAACAACGATGTCAGTCGCAGTGCCTAATTATCATACATATTCCAACATTAGTTATAATATTTTTACTTTTCAAGGTTAATTCTTCACCTCTACCAATTCACTTGACAACAATTCGCAAGCATGCAATGTATTTTTTGAGTTGCTTCTCGAATAATTACAGTCCAACCCATAATAAATCAATTAATGAAATCCAAAGCATAATCATATACACACGACACTCAGTATTGCACATATTTTCAAGAATAATTATGTTCTCATTGTCAACTCCAATCCTTTAACAAGTTTCAATGAGTTTACAAGGTATAGCGCATTCCATTATTTCGTTCTCATGAAAATATGAACAATATATTCCTTCCAACATGCGTTCTTTCACATGGTTTACGACCATCTCTTTCATCTCATACAATATAAGCTCATCAGTAGTTCACCTATGCATGTTGCATCAACCACTATTCAAGAACTCATAAGTCAACATCATGTCACCACATGGACACATTTAAAATTCATCTCACAATATCCTAAACACACTTCACACCGTTTCAATCTATATCACTCAACTTCAATACGTCACGAGAGCACTGCTGGTTCAATTAAGACTAATTAGAGGCACATATTTGGCACATTCTATTCATTTGCTTACATAATTTAGCAATCAAAACTTTAGTTATACTTTTAAGCGAAGTCTATTCTTACTTTCTTATAGCTTCTAAATTTCTTCTTCCATTTTTTATCATAATCTTGTGTTAGTTAATCTATTTCTCTCATTCTAGCACTACATCTAATACATGAACATTCATACGTTATATTACATTCCTACCATCTCATACTGTACATGTTTTAATTTCCTCTTTAGTGTGGTTCAATTATATACTGTAACCCTTTATAGACAATTATTTACTCATTCAATATTTATTAATGCATCCCAAGCATTATAGGTCTTTAACCATTCTATTTTCCCCCAACAAATATCAATTATATTAGCCTCATACACCATCTCATATATCAAGTTCATATTTGCACATGCACATGCTATGCACAATTTTCACTCATTTTGCACATACACAATTATAACATATTTGTTACAGTTAGGATTTTACCCTTTTCATCATTATGCACGGGCTATTTGGACTTCGCGACTGCGTGCGATACACTATTCACTAGCTACAACATTTAGAAATCACCATTTCCAAACCATAATTTCACATACAAGAATGCAATGAAAGAATTTTCCTGGCACAGTCTGTAGGGAATCTAATCCCTAATCTGATACCACTAAATGTGATGGTAGTTTTTTCGAAAAGTTCATTTTTGAAGAAAGGCAAATTTTAGCACCATTTTTTTTCTTTTTAAAACATCAAACCAAGTAGGAGAGATAAAACGGCTAAATGGTTTTCAAACTCATCAATACAATCATACATCATTAATAATTTGAAATACGAAAGTCGTAGAAAAACATTAAGAATCCTAAGTTATATAAGCCATCTATACTAATGTATGTATAGATACACAATCCATCCTCTCAACTTCTTGCATGTTGTCTTCATTACCTACATCATCAAAAGCACATACCTTTCTCGGGGGTAAAACTAGATACTTGAATTTAACATGAATGCTTTCTTCAATAACTCTGATTCTATGGTAAAGGTGCATGCCATAGTTTTCTATTCCACAAAGAAGCATTATCATCTAGAGTTGCCAAACATTTTTCATTGAATTACTTATCATCATCCAAGTTCGCAATATAAGTATTTCCATGTATCAAGGCAATAAAAGCAATTTTGTCATTCTTAGAAACAATGCAATGTGTTGATTCAAATTTCATGTCATATTCCATGTCACATAATTGAGAAACATTCAAGAGATTATGTCTAACACCATGTACCAAGAGAACATTATCAATGGTTAGTAAAGGTTCCTTATTCACTTTACCAGTACCAATGATTCTACCTTTGTTATTATCCCCGAAAGTCACATAACCATGCCTTTTTGGTTTGATGTCCACAAACAAGCTTTTATCCCCACTCATGTACCTTGAACATCCACTATCTATATACCAAGTACTAGGTGGAGCCTTCATTCTTCTTTCTACCTACAAAAGAAATCATTTTCCTCTTCATTGGTAGCCAAGCATATTTGGTCCCTTTAACAAAAGAAATCCTTTAGTGTTAGCCATGGGAACCATATTTGGTACTATGGTCCCTTTAACAACACAAATTCTCTTCATTTTCAAGCATCTCCTCAAACTAGTACAAGCATAAGTACTATGTCCAAATTTCAAACACTTATCACATATAGGCAATACACTCTTATCATTTTCAATTTTACTAGCTTTCACAAACTTAGTCTATAAGCATGAGTTCTTATTGTATGAATCAAAACCAAATCCATTTCTAGATATGGAATGTCTGTGCAATGAAAGTAACTCCTCAAATTTTTCTTTACCACTAGTAAATTTACCAATTATAAGTGAAAATTCATTTTTTAGCCTCTTAATTTCATTGGTAAGTTCCACTTCTTTGAACAAGCAACTTTCATGCAAGGTTCCTTTATCTTCCTAATTCTCAACTTTACTTAAATCATTTAACTTGTCACTTGACACATCAATATCAAGCATAAGTTTCTTGTTATCTTGCTTTAGCCTCTTGTTCATCTTAAGCACATTTTCAAAATCATGTTCCAATTTCATATAGGCATCATGCAAGTCACTCTCAAGCAAGTCATCATCATCATCACTCGATTAAATGGAAAAATTAGAAGCTACCTCATCCTCATCATCACTAAAGTGATGGCTTTTGGCCATGAGAGCAAGATTTATCTCTTCATTTCCATGCTCTTCCCTCTAATCATCACCCCAATTAGTAATAAAGGACTCCTTCTTCTTTCCCTTATCATATTTCTTATTGGATTGGTGCTTTGATGATGTTCCAACCTTGCATTCTCTAGCATAGTGCCCTTTCTTGCCACATTTGAAACAACTTCCATAATTTGAGTTGTTCCGCTTGTCATCATCACCACTTGTCCTCTTATCATTATAATAGTTTCTTCTTCTATCTCCCCCTATTAGCTCTTTCCTTCTTGAGTTCATCAAGTTCTTAAATTTCCTCAAATTCATAGTATAAAGAGCCATTTCCTCATCATTCTCTTCATCTTCAAGTATGTCACCATCATAGATTTCAAAGCAATGTTCTTCACCTTTGGCTTTGATATTCCACCTATAGTCTTTAGGATAATCTCATATTTGATCAAAGATCCAACCAAAGCAGTGAATTCCAATGTATTAAGATCATTTGATTCCACAATGGCAGTGATTTGAGAATCCCACTCCTTATAGAGTGATCTAAGAATCTTCTTCACTTGTTCACTATCACTCATTGTTTTTCCTAAGCTACTCAAGCCATTCATAATTTCACTAAATCGATCTAACATGTTGTTGATTGATTCTCTATCCTTTATATTGAACATTTCATACTCATGGAGCAACATGTTAATCTTGGTTTATATCACTTGATTGGTTCTCTTATAAGTCACTCTTAGTCTATCCCACTGTCTTTAGCACTTGTGCAAGAGCCCATGTGATATGCTCTTCGGTCGATAGTGCACAAGAATAAGCTTCATGGCATTGGCATTGATGTAAACTTTATCCCAATCTTCATCACTATAGTCTAGCTCATCTTTTAAATCACCATTGTCATTTCTTGGAACATAAGGACCATGAATGATGACCTTCCAATACTCGATTCTCTACACATAATGTGAATCTT
Organism: Breynia disticha f. nivosa; assembly: GCA_948193385.1. Classification (NCBI taxonomy): domain Eukaryota; kingdom Viridiplantae; phylum Streptophyta; class Magnoliopsida; order Malpighiales; family Phyllanthaceae; genus Breynia; species Breynia disticha. The sequence goes on from CANYCX010035863.1 coordinate 5,651, forward strand.
CATATGGTTCTTCTAAGATGAGTAATTAGTCCTATTAAAGAGAGGAGGGCAGTTTGGATTCACACCAAAATCACCAAAGTTTCCTTGTGTGATTCTTGGATCTTTTACTCAAAGACCTTAAGCCTCTAAAGACGAGCACAAGCTCTGATACCAATTGTAGAGTCCAAATAGCCTCTATAAAGGGAGGGATTGAATAGAAGTTATACAAATGGCTGGAATTTGAAACTTTTTTGAAAGTATAATTGTGAGTGGGAGAGAAGAGAATAGAGACACACAATTTAAAGTGGTTCGGTGATCAACATCTACTCCCCTGCCTAAGCTTTCACTTAGGATTTTTAACAATCCACTATGTTTTTCTTGGGACACTTGATTTCTAGCTCAAACCACCTCACAAACAATATGATTTCCTACTCAAATCAAATCATAAGAACTAATATTGTTCACTCTAGAAGACTCTTCTAGGTAGAACACAAAGAAAACCAAGAACACAAGTATATAAATTGAGAGAAAATGCTTAAGAGACAAAGATGAATTCTTTAGAATGTTTGTGTTAACCTCTCTCCTCTGTCCTCACTAATATTTATATGTATCCTTGTGTTTTTTTTCCTGTTGGTCTTTGTTGTGGACCACTTTAAGTTACTTTTTAAAGTCAACCCTTGTCTACTGTTAGCTTCACCAGTAGACTGGTAAATACTGCACTCGAGTATTTTGACCTTCCAGTCGACTCGTTTATAAACAAATTGAGTGGTTTTCATTCCAGTATCATCCAAGCTTTCCAAACAATGATTTCCAGAAGACTGGCCTGGTCACCAGTCGACTAGTCTGCCCTACAGTTGACATTACTCAATTGAAAAACACATAAGTTGACTTACTTGTTGCTAAATTCAAATTTCAATTCTCCCAAAAAGTGAATCCTAATTCTTAATGTCACTCTGAAGATTTGTTCCCCCGTTTTGGCGGCAGAGGTCAGAACCAATCTACTGGTTTTTCTCCCAGTCGACTGGTTTGGGGCTATGGTCCCCAAACTAGCAGTTGTTAGCTTCCTTGTTGTTTTTGAGTGCACGAGTCGACTGGTCTCAAAACAAGTCAACTGGCACCACACAAAATCTTATGACTTCAGTGCTTTCCACTCTACTCAAGTCTTTTCTTACTTATCCTTTATTACCAACCTTTAAGCACTCAATTTCCAATCTCCAACCTATATACTATGTTAATTAAATTCATAAAGTTTTTCATCATATCAAAACTTAGAGCAGATTTTCATTGTTAACCACCGTTGGTCCAACAATTACAATCGGGCATTCAAGTAATCAACAATGGAAAAAATGTCATAATTGAATCTCAGTCAATAAATATCTCAATAATAAAACTAAAAATAAAAAATTTAATTAAACAAACAATGGTTCATCTCAACGTAAGTGTGTAGCTCATAATTAATGAAAAAAATAACAGAAAAGATAGAAAATAACATGTTAACTATGGAGAAAACCATGATGATTCCGTTGTAGATGACTCATCTACTCCTTAATCTTCTCCACTCTTCATCCTAAGTCATGTTCTTCACTGCTTGGCCTTTAGAAAATTTATTTTCTCACTGTAAAATTGATGGAAAATTGATTGATGGCGATGATAGAATTCATTGGTGGCTATATGAGTGTATAAAATTTTTTTTCTCATTTTTCCAAAACCCCAATTGAGTCTGTTTACTTTTTCATCGTGACCATGTAATTTGGATAGTGTCCTTACAATGCTTCTAATCAAGTACACTGGCACAACTATGTCTGTGTAATTTTGCTTGTGTCCATGTAATATTACATCTGTGTGACAGAGCATTTATTCAACAACCCGACACTTGAATCTTTGGTTGTCCTTAAGCAAAATAGAACAAAAATAGGAATCACATTGATTAACCAAAAATTTTACCAATAATATGGGCGTATTCCAATTCAAAATAAATCTGTCAAACTCTAAAAACACACAATATACAACTATAACCAATTTGTCATTCAAACCATCATATACAAGCAGCAAACAAATACAGAAAAATAAGTCCAATCAACTCCTCAATTCATCGTACAAGAATTCCTAAGTTCTATTTAGTTCACTCTTAGTTTTAACATTGTCTCCACCAATTACAACACACTCAGGACAATACATTGAAAATTCGACTATTGAGTTTATTCTTATTCTTAAACTTATTCATTTTTTTCTAGATAGGTACACTTGCCTATTTGTAATATAGGGTACATGTCCATTAGTGGGCTCCAACTTCGGATGGTTTTGGGCTTTCAACATTGGTCTACTGGGCTATCAACGTCATGGGCATGTTGTCTTCGTTCTAATACTATTCCAATTACTTCAAATAAAATTACAATAATCCTTACAAGGGACACATGCGTCGTTTAATAATTTTGAAACCCAAGGCCCATAAGTGCAGCATGCATATTCAATCATCACATCAAACACGACATACACGAAAAACATAACATTCATAGTTAAACAAATTTTGAATTTAATTTAAGCCAAACCTATTAAGAAAATCATGTTTTTGGACTAACTTATGAACCCCAATTTTAGAAACTTCATTTACGAATGAAGAATGATTTTTGCACCATTTTTTCTTTCTAAAACACTTAAGTATGAGAGAGAAAACCATTAGGAATAAAATTTACAAATCATTTCATGAAGACCAATGTTGTCCATACACGAAAATAACGTCTAAAATGTTGAAGCAATGGAAAAAATTTAACATGATATGTTTATAAATCACATCTATACTAATGTATGTTTAGATATACAATCATACACAAAAACCCAATTAGGAGCTCGACCTTCAGTACCGCACCGCTTAGCCCCGTCGATCATGTAGTCCTGTCACTAATACCTATAACTCAGCACACATTCAACAACAAAACAAAGGTAAGTATATAAAAATACTCAATAAGTGACCCTAGTGTTGTTAAGCTAGTGCGCAGGGGAACCTTCGGCCAATACAGGTGTGCTTGTGTAACAGAAAGCTGTATTCACACCTAAATTCCCTTAGCTCACCGTTGCCATGTGGCAAACAATTCTTTTATGGGTTCTATGTACTAGGGAATCATCCTAGATCACTATCTCACTTTAGATATCCATTTCCACGATATTCGGGCAAACACAAGGTTTATTGGCACAATTAACGTTTGTTTAACCTGGCCCTAACGTATGTTATTCAGCAGAAACTTCCCCAAAAATTTTAGGCAAGTATAACGTATGTTTACTCTTAATTAGCATATGTATAAGTGCCATAACGTAAATTATTCATCAGCTCATCCTTACATTTCCAACACAAGAATAACGTATGTTTCACCAACTATAACTTACGTTATTTGGCATTAACATACATTATTTACCAAGATAACATACAATAATGCAATACAAAACCAATCTGTCCACATTTGATTCAATTCCGAGACTTAGGCAATTCATACAACCTCAAAGCACATCAAACCAACCTTATTAGCCTCTAAATCAGCCATTTTATACATCTTTAAGCCACACACAACATCTTAAATTAATCAATCCAAATATAACACAATCATACACTTAACCATCATGCATTCATCATTTCCTTTCCATTATCATGCTTAACGACTTACCATCAATTAACAACAAACCACGAAAGCTAACCTATATAGCATATCATACAATAACACATTCTCATTCTAATCATAACACACCCACATTGAACCCACATATCTCATACCATACATAAATTCTCAACTTACGGTGGAATTCATCAATTCTACATACATATACATAATTCCTTATTATCAACATCAAGACATAAAACATTCAACACACTCATGCAATGAATCACATCATATCGAAACATATCCACAAATTCACATTTCCTCAATCTCATCATCTACTTGCCAACAAATCACCACATATATCACAAGTCCATATAGAATATACAACTCATATAAATTAACATATAACCATATATGATTATACCCAATCCATACAACCTTTTCAATAACACACACGCACATTCCATGAAACTCATACAAGAGCACAAATCTCATATCATAACTAATCACGCATTCATTTTCCATATAATTAACAATGTGTATGCATAATGAATGCAAAAGTAATGTTGATGCATTTCCACATACATATGATGTGCTCTGGAACATTAAACTTCACAAGAGAGAGACTCCACTAGATCTCTATTACTGTAGGGAAAAGCTTTGGAACTCAATTTTAAAATCCATTTTCCCTAATAAATAATATAAATGAAGAAACAATATTAAAAATCAAATCTTTAAAATGAGGAAAGAGAAAATATATACACACTATATATTCAAAATCTCAGTCCAACTTGTTTAGTCTTCAAAATCAAACACTACTAGAAGCTAAAATCGTTTGAAAAACATTCAAACTCAAGGTTGCCTGTATATATACGTATATATACAACAAATGTACAAAACACAATATGAAAGTAATCTATGGAGCTAGACCTCAAACGTATGTCAATATTTACTCTGATCATCGCCGTTTCTATCCAAAAGTAGCTACCTACGATCTGTACGTCATTTAAACAAACACAGGGGTGAGTATAAAACATACTCAGTAAGTATTCTTAGCTTCAATTAGATAAAATGATGTGCAAGGGAAAAATACATATTAGCATCAGGACGTTCCTAACTTCTTTCTCCCAATGGCACCAGATTATGCCAGTACAAATCATAACCATTCAAATCACACAGATTTCCTAACCACACAGGTTCTTTACACTCAATTCAGCATACAGCATCATAATCAAATATTGATATGTAAAGTACAAAACATATATCAATAAGCTATCTATATATCAATTCAATCTCATACATAAATTATCTTGTTCACACAGAACATCAATATAGTACACAACAACATGTCAATCACACAGATCAATATCCACATAGGATAGCACAGAGTAAATACGAACAATATAGGATCAATTATCCACACAAGATTAATCATATCGATCATACATATAGAAATGTAAATATATGAAATGAAATGGTAATGCAAATCCACATAGGATGACCCCGGGTGATTATCCATCATAGCACACAACAGTGGAAATCCACTATCAAACACAGCAGAAGAATGGCACCAAGCCTAAGCACACAGCTCTAAGCGTATAGCTCGTAAATACAGACATCACACAACAAATCTAGGATAGCACACAGCAAGTCCTTATCCACACCGGATAACCTACACAGGAATATAGTCACATAGGCTCGTGTCACACAAATGCTTATGCAATATGTGAACGTATGGATTCCATTTGTATCATATTAGCATACAGTATAAGAATGTATTCGTATCAGCACACATCATAAGAATGAAATTCGTATAAGCACACAACATAGCTCACACAGAGCATATCAAATACCACAGTGAATCATATGTATCATGCTTTCCATTATACCATTCTAAGTATATAGAAATAGAACAAAGAAAGCATATCAACATCTAATACAGAGAACATACTACACAGGTATAGGATATCCATAATAAATTAACCAATTGTCATTCATATAGAAGCATGTAAACAAACACATATTTACTCATATTCTACTTTAAGTTAGTTTACTCACATTCTACTTTAAGTTATTCCTAAATCTACCATATATCCACCAAGGCATATATTTATCAATCATATGTCAACTAGAACATATAGCCGTAAACATCTCATTTTCATTCATATCATTAATCAACAAAACAAGAAAACCAATTCAAGTTGTACATCAATATTTCACTTCATATCAACATCATATATTCATATTCAATCTACTAGAATAGATGAAATCAACTCTAAGTCAACCAACACATCTCATTGTCCATACGATTCATCTATATCTAGCAATCTCAATTACAACATTATAGGCAAACTATAATTGCATATACATATAGCTTAATATTTATACATTCTAACTTAAGAATTAATCTTACGATCCAATTAGTAAGCATAAAATGCTTACCTTCGAATACAAGCAAAATCAACAATGTCAATGCCGATCAATATCCACTCAACTGTCGTACACATCCTCCTGTACAAAATTAATCAATACAATTCATTAACTAACAATTATCACATTGTTTCTAACCTTACAATCATTAAACCATTATTATAAACCTCAAATCAACATTCTCACATTTTTTTCTTAATAAACCTAATCTTCGTCATTTCCATCCATTCACTAATTCACATATCCTAAATCATTTCTATGATCATATTAAACTTTCTCACACTTAAATATAAGGATTTCCAGCAACAATTCAATCAAAATCCATCCAATTATAAGAATTCAAGTATAAACCTTCATAATCTTGTAAACCAACTATCAACCGCTTACCTTTTTTGATTTGGTGTTGATTTCTTGCTAGAAATGATTTTCTTGCTAATTCCTTTCCTTCAATCAAGAACAAGATCCTCTGTTATTTCTCAACTCTCCCCTGGTATATTTCTCTGTAGAACATATTAAAGTTTCTTCAATGTCGGTTAAATCGAGCGATGTTATATTTTTTCCAAAAAACCGTGAAGAATGCGTGGTGGATGGCAAAGTATGCGTGGTCGTGCCCACTGTGCGTACTTTCCTCCCACTGCGCGTACTTCCCTAATTTTTAGCATTTCTCCTTTTTCCTTGGTTATTTCATATACACCTTATATCAACCTTCAATCAACCTTCATATATCTAAATATAAACATTCATTTTTCAACATTTTGATAATTATTTCCATAAAATAAATTTAGGGATGTTACAGTAGCATACTAATTCTGGTAAAGTTGTCATTTGACCTTGGTTATTCGCACAAAATTAAGGGTTAATTATACTGATATATTATATACATATTTTTAGTTTAAAATTGTTCTAATTATGTTGTTTTTGTTGTGTAGGCTTTATTTTTATAAGTCTAAACTTTTTTATACCTTTTATTGTTTATTGGATCTATTGTATATTTCATCCCAAATGTTCACTCTTCATTTTGACCAAAGTACATGGGTTGCCAATTTAAAACAACCTTTTTCCTCTTTTAACAGCCTAAAAAAAGATATCCCTTTAATAAAATTATTTTTAAATTGTTGCTAGGAATATCATTCATATATATATATATATATATATATATATATATATATATATATATATATATTATAT
>CANYCX010035975.1:0-24728 GCA_948193385.1 Breynia disticha f. nivosa
GACTGAACTAACACGCTTACACACAGCCCCAGATGAAGTTTCTGCACTCCTTTGGGAGGATTGCAGAGGAGTTCAACATTCTCGGTTCATTTAATTAGCTTGTACCTAGGCAAGTTTATGCCCCCCTGTAACCAAAAAAAAGAGGGAGCAAAAAATACAGAGAGCATGGTGGAAATTTCAGGGTAAGCATGTGGAGCCATGTGTCGTCCTTTGCGTTTCACTCTCCCTTTTTTAAAACTACGCTCCACTCTCTCCTTCCCACTATATATATATACCACTCACCTCAACTCCCATCTCTCTCTTGCTTTCAACTCCCTCATCATACTCCAAAACGCAGCGCATTACACTAATTATTTTCTCTACTTTTCTTATTTCTCATTTTATCGTAAAATTTTAAATAAAAAATTTAAAAATGGATGTGTTGGGTGGAGTGTCCGCACCTGATTATTTCCGCATTGACGACTTACTCGACTTCTCCAACGACGAGCTCTTCTCATCCTTCTCCTCCACAGCCACCTCCTCTTCTTCCGCCGCGGACAACCATCTCCCTCCTCCGCCTACCTCCTCCTTCGTTCCGTTTGAAGACTTCACTGATCCGCTCTCTCTTCCTGTAACACATTCTCTCGAAATTAACAACTAAACTAAAGTTGAACAAAATAGTGCATTCATTTTTCAATTATTAATTAATTTCACCTTATTTGCAGAGTGATGACGCGGCAGAGCTAGAGTGGCTATCTCGCTTCGTGGACGACTCCTTCCCTCCAAATCTCACAATGAATATCCACTCAACCGCCAAATCAAAGCGCCCGAAACAGACCTCCTCGCCGCCGCACGCCGACGCACCGGTGCGGCGGTGCACGCACTGCGCGTCGGAGAAAACGCCGCAGTGGAGGACTGGGCCATTGGGGCCGAAGACGCTGTGTAATGCGTGCGGCGTTCGGTACAAGTCTGGAAGGCTTGTTCCTGAGTATCGACCGGCGGCGAGTCCTACTTTTGTGCTGACTCAGCACTCGAACTCCCATCGGAAGGTTCTCGAGCTGCGGAGGCAGAAAGAAATGCTGAAACAACCACAGCGTGATTTTCGAGTTTGCTGACGTGGCGTTTTCTTCGTAGAGGTTGTCTTTATGGAGAAAAGAGAAACGTTAGTCATCAGTTTGTTTTTTATGCTTAATGACGAGAGCTTTGCCTGCGGCCAATCTGCAATTCCGTACGACCAGAAAGAAAGTGCGGCAACGGTGAGAGGTAACGTCTATAGTTCGGACTCATTTAGAAAATCTTGTGGCCTAACGAAAAAGAAAAAAAATAGTGTCATCTGTCATACTAATCAAAGAGTAAAAGAGCTTATGCTCAGTCAAGAATTATTATCCATTAGTAATTAATAATAAATGTTTTTGTTTTATCTAATTGTTCAATATCTTATCATACGAAACTCGTATCGCTTTGCGAATTAGATGAAACTAACAGTTGTATCTGCGGGATGTGACGGGTTTTTGGATAGCGTTTAGATGGAACGAGCATTTCTTCTTTGTGAATTTTAATGTTGTTGGGTTTATGGAGTGTGAAGTTTAATTAAGCGATGAGAAGCTCGTTTTTGCCGACTAAATTGTGGGGGAGTGCGAGTGAATGCGAGTGGCGAGTAACGTAAGTGTGATGGAGGTGTGAGCTGACACGTGATGCACCGGCGAATGAGGCTAACCCAATATTCTCTCTTTCTATTGGAGATTTGAAAGTGAATAAAAGAGGTGAGTGGTCACGTGGAAACTGAGGGGGCAATTAAAGCAAAAGTGAAAAGAGGGTTGTAATGGATAAATGTGCTCTGAATTTGGCTGTTGTTAGAATTATATGCCAATCAGATACTTAATTTTGGTCATTGATAGTGAAGGCCGTTAATGTTATAAAAATTGGATCGAGCCGAATTTATCTGTCAATCGGTGAACTAATTATTGATTTGGTTTAATTTTAACATTCGAACCGATCTGCAAGTAAATTGGTATTAAATCGGTGAATTATGAAGTAAAATTTTATAGGGAATAAAATTTTAATAAAGAATAAGGAAAATAATTGTCATATCATAATTGCAATAATTTTTTATTTTATTCCCTTAAGAGATAAATAAATATTTAAAAAAGAGTAAAATAAGGTATTTTTGCTCTATCTAACCTCATCTTTCACCTTAAAAAAACAATTGATAAACAATGTTAAGTTTAAAAAATAATATGTTCTAATTTTTATGTCCTTTTTTTGCTATTTGTATGCCCTTAAGACAGTTGTGTAATGTGCATAATTTTATTCAATTTTATTGTTACATATAGAGCGAGGAAGTTGTTATCAATCCAATGGGTATAATTCATCTTATAAACCGCTAATTGATTTTATGCTTGATCGATGTAAGTTCACAGCCTTAACTTATTCCATACTAAATTAGATTCTAATATACCACCGCGCCTTTGAACTCAACATCAATGATGACCACTCTATGCCTAACGTATGTCGTCCCCTTTGTAACTCAAGTTCGTTCTACGTGATGGTCACTCAGATACCATCTGTTGTGCACCTATGTAGAACTCACCCTAAAAATCTTGACTTGGGGGATAGTGTCTAATAAGTTATAAATTACTAATTAATTTCGTACTTGTTCAATGTGATATAATAATTCCAACTAATCTCGTGCTAATTTGAACTTAGATCGCCTTAAAACTGTCATTCACCTTGAAGATTATACAATTTAGCAAATTTATTGGTCAATACATAAATTTTTTTCTTTGATATTTAAAATCTTTTTAATTTTGTTTGCTTTAAGGGTCAAACCTCATACCATAGAAATGAGATCTCCGACCCATTTTTTTACTTAATTTAAAGCGATTAGGCAAAATTTTGATTCTAATTAAGAACTTCGTTCAAAGTTGGCATTGGGACCATTAAGATCAAATTTTTGTTTTGAAAAATAAAGCTCGTTTAATGTTCCATATTGAACGTCGAATGTACGTCCTCTGTTTTAAAATAAGTGTTATTTTATATTAAAAATTTTATTTCAAAATAAATGTGTTTTTAAAAATTTAAAACACTTTTTTCAAAATAGCCCCTTTAAATTTTGCTATCGTTTTAAAAAACTAAATAAAACTCATTCCCAAAACTAGAACCAAAGAAAACTTTTCGGTATTAAATGTTATGTAACAATACAATATTGAATGCTTTGGAGCAATGAATTTTAATTATGGGCAAAATAATTTTTTCCGTTATTAAATTCATGCCTTAACTTGTATGTTTATTATTAAAATAATACTTATTTAAAAACAGAGAATTATTCATTTATATATTTTAATTTTTAAAACTCTTAACCATTCATGGGAATGGTAAAGCAATAAACAAGAGGAACTAAATTAAAATTAGATATGAATATTGATTGTGAAATGTGGATGGTTATATGTGATTTATTAGTAATATCGATGTTAAGAACTTAGAAATCACATAATTTTTTTTCTCACTAATGTCTTATTTCAAAACTATATTATATAAGATTCCATTTTATATGGATTTTGTCTCTCTATTTGTGTATTTAATGATGACTAAAAATGCTTAAAAAGCATATGATAACAAACATTTCACTTGTTTTTGTTAGTGTTGTGGTGAGAATATAAAAAAAATGTGTCATGTCTTATTTATTGTCAATATGTAAATTTAGTTTATTGGGCTTTGCGTATATGTCGTCATGCCACTTTAATAGTTTTGGTACTTTTATTGCGATTAATGTAGAGATGTTATTCGATTTGGAACCGGTGGTTCACAGTTCATGGAACCCGTGAAGCAGAACCAACCCGTATGTAATACAGATCGGGTCAATTTAGTTTCTGTTTCGGTAGTTTCGCTTACGGTTCAACAGTTTAGGATTGATTTTTATTTTAAAATTAACTGAACTGTCGGTTTAAAATCGTGAACCGTCGATTCACGGTTCTATGGTTTATGAAACTGGAACCAGACATGACCTTTTTTACGGTTCTAGTTTCAGATCAGTTTGTTCACCTCTAGATTAATGTATCTCATTTTGTGTCAGTATTGAAATCTAAAATGATATGTTTTATTTTTTCATTAATTTGACTATTTGTGCACAAAAGCGAATTTATATTACTTTATTTTATCATATTTTTAATTAAACACAAACATATATGCACACACATTGATTTTTTGTGATAAAAAAAATTGCAAGAAACCAAACTCTCTCAATCCAATATTGAAGTGAGTAAAATTTCACTTGACTTGTGTATGGATTGACAAGAAACAATGACATAACCCTTTTATTTAAAAGAATTTAATATGAAGGGACCTAGAAGTTAAAATCTTAAAACACAAGGGACACAACTAAAAACCATGTAAAATTCAGAGGACAAAAGAGTAATTCTTACTTACCCAAACACTACAATACACACAATTAAAAATCTAATCTTCATTTTCAACTCGCGCATTTCCCATCGTTACCAAAACTCAAATCGCTACAAAGCAAAACGCACTGAAGCTAACACTCCCTCACTTCGTTCTTCATTTTCTCACCAGGAGACAGAACCCTAATTTTCCGATGGGTAATTTATCAGCTTCGGTACCGAGCCAGATTCGGTTTCTCGTGCACAGTTTCGATGATTCCAGTCCTGACTTGCTCTTTCGAGACCTCACTCAAGTAATACTACTCTTATTTTGTTACTTTTTTTTAAAATACATTTTGACGCGTTGTTTCTTGTTACTTTACATTTCGTGTTTTGCGTTTTGTGTTATATGAAACCCTAATTGGTGATTCACTTGTAAGGATTGCTGATCGCGTTTTTGATCTGATTATTCGAATTATCTATTTATTTATTTATTTATTTATTTATTTATTTATTCGTGTTTATCATTTCCTTATATTTCGGTTGAAATTATGTTAACTTTTATTGAAATTTATTTTAAATATGACTCAAAATTTACTTAATTATGTTTTGAAATTGTACGTCTGTATATAATTATATGTTTTTTTTACTTGTCATGTATAAGTGTATATGGCTTCAAAAAAAATGTATAAGTGTATATAATATATGTATGTTTCTCTCGTATTTTCATTTCTTAATTTTGTGTATGTTAATTAATTTGGATATGCGAATTGGCTTTTAACTTGTAATGTATATGCTGGCAGTTTGCTGGCTATGGAATTGAAGACGCTGTTTCGTTGCTTCGAGTGTGCTTGGACCAGCTCCATTTTCACCGCACGGAATTGAAAAACACGCAGCTTGAAACTGTTCTTGTTTCGGTTTTCAAGTTTCTCTTGGAAAAACCAAATTTCAGCACGGTGTTTTGTCAGTCAATTGTTGGGAAAGAGATCAGCCAAGAACTGCTAGAGAGTTTATCTAGCTCTTTACGGTTATCTGTCCCAGAAAAGATTGGCATTGGCCTTGCTTTGTTTGATTCAGAAAGTCATGATTTCAGGATGTGTGGTGAGTTCTTGTTGTTTAAATATTGTGGTCTAGTTGGCAAGTTTTATTGGGTTCGTTGTTTGCTTAGTTACATTGTGTGGTTGGTCTCTTTTTTCATTTGCAGCAAAGGAATTTTGCATGGTTCATATTGAGGAATTATGTGTCAATCCTGCCTCTGTGAATTCCCATGAGAGAATTCAGGATATTGTTATGTTCCTCCAACGATCTGATGGTCTTTCCAAGCATGTTGATAACTTCATGCAAATGTTATCCTTGATGGAATCGAAAGATTTTCCATTTCTGTTAACCCCATTGCTTTCAGACGAATTACGTGAATCTAATTTTTTAAGGTTTTTATTCCTTTTCTTTTCCTGTTAGCTTTGATTTGCCCATTAATACTGCAATTTGCTATAATGTGTGGAATATATATTTAATGTAGGAATGTGGATATGTTTCACGGTTGTGAGAGTGACTTTGATGAAATATTAGCTGAAATGGAGAAGGAGATGAGCTTGGGTGATATAGTGAAGGAGTTAGGTTATGGATGCACCCTTGATTCTCAACATTGTGAGGAGGTGTTAGCACTTTTTATGCCACTGACAGAAATCCGTATAGCAATGTTAATTGGAACAATAATACGCAATCATTCCGGCCTTGAAGACAACCCGACCATTTTATCAACTTTCACTTCTGCTCTTAATTGCGGCACTTCTACAGAAACTCCACAATTAGGCTCCTGGAATGTTGAGGTCCTCATGAAATCTATCACTCGACTAGTAAGTTAGCCTTTTATTTACTTAATGTGTAAGTTATATTTTCTTTTCTGGAAATTTCCTAATGTGTATATCTGTGCAGGCTCCTCATACCAATTGGATAAAAGTTATTGAAAATTTGGATCATGATGGATTTTATATTCCCAATGTGGAGGCATTCTCCCTTCTTATGTCCATATATAGAAATGCTTGTGAGGTATTCCCTATTTAAGTGGCGTAACATGTAAAGCTACATTTTTTGTTTGACATGCTTCTTGCAATGCTGAAGTTTTTTCTTTATTGGTCCTCCATCTGCAATTCGTTCATGCAGGATCCTTTTCCTCTCCATGCCGTTTGTGGGTGTACCTGGAAAAACACAGATGGTCAGCTATCGTTTCTCAAATTTGCAGTGATGGCACCACCAGAAATGTTTACCTTTGCCCATTCTGGAAGGCAGTTGGTATGATGGCTATTTATGCATTTATTACCTACATTCTCGTGGCACTCTTTTGAATGGAACTGATCGCAAGTTATCCTTGTAGCCTTATGTTGAGTCAGGGTATAGCCAGAAGCTTCACACTAGAGATGCAAATCTTTCATGGTCATGTCTTGATCTTTTGGATGTGCTGTGTCGACTTGCTGAGAGGGGTCATGTGAGTTCTGTTCGGTCAATACTTGAGTACCCTCTGAAACACTGTCCGGAGATATTATGCCTTGGGATATCACATATCAAAGTAGGTTTCTCGTTTCATTTTTGTTCTGTGCTATATAGCTTTACCTTCTGTATGTGTTTTGAATGCTATGACTTGTTTTTTTTCCAGACTGCCTACAACCTGGTTCAATATGAAGTTTTGTTTTCGGTTTTCCCTATGATGCTCAACGGTGCCACTGGTAGCAGCATGATTCTTTACCTTTGGCATGCAAACCCGAATCTTGTTGTCAGGGGTTTTGTAGATGCTCACAATTGTGTGCCAGAGAACATGATGAAGATCTTAGACATATGCCAGGAGCTAAAGGTGAATTGCTTTCTTTGTGTTCTAGACATCATATTGCTTTCATATTACTTTACCATGGTTTTGCCCTTTTATTCTGTCTGATTGCATCATTATATAATGCTTCTACCTCAAAAACCCAAACATCTTATGTTTTTGGCAGATCTTATCATTAGTGTTGGACATGGTTCCTACTCCATCTGGGATTAGATTGGCAGCCCTTGCTTCAAAAAGGGATCTTGTTGACCTTGAGAAGTGGCTGACTAGCAATTTAATCGTTTACAAAGACTTTTTCTTTGAGGTGAAATCTGCTTTTATCCTTTCTTGTCGTATTATAGATACAATGCTTTCAACAATGGCTGTTGAGATTTTGTTTTCTTATTTGATAATGAGTGCTACTATCGTTAAGAAAATGACTTTCTGTTCAAATTTTCAGGAATGTGTCAACTTCTTGAAGGAGGTTCAGTTTGGTGGATTGCAGGAATTTTCAGCCAAACCATTCAATCATGCCGCTGCTGTTGTGAATCTCTACATGGATACTTGTTCTACTTTCCTGAAGGTTTATTTGCATGCTTGTTCTTTGATTAATGACATTCAATTTAATTTCAGTTTATATATTGATTTTGGTTGTTATTCCACTCTGCAGGTCCTTAAAGCTCATAGTGGTATAATTGTCTCATCCCAACTTAATGAAGAAATGGAAAAGTTGCAGGCAGCAATAGTGGATTCAAACCCAAGATTGCAGAATGGGGGAGCTGCAGATTCTTCTACTCCCGATGGATATTCAGAGGACATTGAGGCTGAAGCTAACTCTTACTTCCACCAAATGTTTTCTGGTCAGCTGTCAATTGATGCTATGGTTCAAATGCTTTCACGTTTTAAAGAATCAACTATAAAAAGGTATATGAGCAGAAAAAAAAACAATTTGTTTGTTCAGAGTTTTGAGTTCAGTATGTTCTACTTGTGATAAACTGTTGTTTTCTTGTTGAGTTATATATTAATACATTGGAAAATCCATTAATATTATTTTATAATTTACAGGGAGCAATTGATTTTTGATTGCATGATAGACAATCTATTTGAGGAGTATAAATTCTTCCCGAAATACCCAGAAATGCAACTTAAGATTGCTGCTGTTCTATTTGGTGAGTCTCATTGTTGGTAGTAACTTTTATTTGATTGGGTGATTCTGATTCTTCTTTAATGAGATTGAGCCTGTTTCTTCTCTTAATTACTAGCACAATTTGTTTGTCACATTTGTAGTTTATTTTTCCTTCTTTTCAGTGAACTTTTCATACACATGGAATTCTTCTATTTTTCATAGTCTATTGAATAAAAATTTTGAATCAATTGTTGTTGTTCTCTTGGTTTTAGTGACAAGAATGGTGCCGTGATGTGACTTTCAGTTTTTCTTTATGGTTGCTTTGCACAACCTTTGGGTTCTGCTCGTCTTGTAGAATCATAGCTCATGGGACAATTTATCTTGAACGATGGTGCTATATGAAAACTTTTCCTTAGCTTTAAAATGTCTCAGCAGTCTTAACATTGGGCATCACAATACAAATTTACCTTTTTTTTTATGTTGCTTATGTGACGAAGCCAGTATCTTTTCAGAAGGCACCTTTTGTTTTACTTTTTTTGCATTCTCAATGTTGATATAAATGTTGAGATGTGAAGGTTGTATTTTTTTAAGTAAAGTTGATTTTTTTATGAACAAATCACGCGTGAAATTATTCATCCTGCAGACTTATGGTCGATGCTTGTTAACTTCCAGGTTCTGTCATAAAACATCAGCTTGTGACACATCTTTTTCTTGGAGTAGCGTTGCGCGGGGTCTTAGATGCTCTAAGAAAACCTCCGGATTCCAAGGTTTTTCAGATGCTATTTGGCTTTAATTGGTTTGTTTTGTAACACAATGTTACAGTTGGCTTTTCCGTGTCGCAGATGTTTGTGTTTGGAACAAAGGCACTGGAACAGTTTGTGGATCGTTTGATTGAGTGGCCACAATATTGCAACCATATCTTGCAGATTTCTCATCTACGTGGCACTCATACTGAGCTTGTTACTTTTATTGAACGAGCTCTTGCTAGGATTTCATCAGGCCATGTGGAATCTGATGGAAGCAGCAATGTTTCTTCTGCTCATCATAATGGTTTGCCTCAGGCCAGCTCTGGGAACGTGGAGGTAAAGGTTTTGTTTATTGCTCCCATTTCAAAAGCATTAACGTTTAGTTTTAGGGACTGTTTTTGTGCCGTTGGTTAGATGATGAACATTTTGTTGTTATTTTTAAACTTGTTTTGCATGCAAATTTCAAGTACCATCACATGCCAATCTTCATTTTTGTTAAGATGAAACTGTGGTTTTGTGAACTTAAGAATTTCCTCTTATCGTTGCAGTATTGCATAGAGTTATTCGTTGTGAGTTGGCTGAGGTACCATTTAAATATATTGATCCCTTGAAAAGCCATGGCTACCAGTCCATGTGATGTTCTCTCCTCTTACGGACTTGAGGAAAATTTATGACAGAACAATAATTTCTATCTACAATACTTGACTAATGAAAACCAGAGTGTATTAGATTTAGTTTGGCTGCAGGCTTAACATCTTGTAGTATAATGGTGATTTTATTTGAAACTTAATGGTGGTAATATTACTATTTATCTGAGGCAGCATACTTGATAGAAGTTATTCATTGATCCTGATATACTCCTATGATTTTATATTTGATCCATTACCGGGTGATGGATGCTAACGTCATGTGACCTGGACAGCAACTTGCCTCCAGCCTTAATCTGCAACAAAGACATGATAACACCCTTGATGACCAGCATAAATTCGCTGTTACCTTGACTACTGATAGTAAACCTCCTTTACCTTCTGGAGGGGTATCTTCTATTGCTGTTTCAGTTGACTCTTCTAGTATCCAGAAGGTATTGTTCTTTCCTGTAATTACATACAAGTGCTTGATTTTTTACTTTTATTTTCTTAAGCTATTCTTGTCATTAACTTGGTTTGCAGTCTCAGAGTGCTCCTAATGCTTCATCTGTACTTTCTCCTTCACCTGGTTTTGTCCGTCCTTCCCGAGTTGCTAGCTCTGCAAGTAATCTCATATAATTAATTATTCTTTCAAAATTTTATGCTTTGTCATCATGTTCTGATAAGTATTCTTCAGTATTTTTTTTTCCCTGAATATGCTATCATCTAACGGTGCTACTGTGGAATATGACCTGGTAGGGTTTGGCTCTGCTTTGAACATTGAAACGCTCGTAGCTGCTGCTGAGAGAAGAGAAGCGCCCATAGAGGTACATCAATATGTTACTGTAAACAAATTAATTAGGCTAATTTCTACCTGAAACATTTGCAAATTGATCCATAGATGGGGTTCATTTTTCTGTGGAAGTTCGTTTTTCCATTGTCAAATTCAGCTAGATGTGTGTTTGATGGTTTGATCTTTTGTTTAGCATTGTTGAAGAGCTTATAGTTTTAAAAATTGATTTATTATGATTTTAGATAGATGCACTTGTGTTTGGAAGGTTTGTCAGTTGTTTTACTTATGTTGTTGGACCTCAAATTGCAGTTCCCTTCTTTTTAGTTTTGCTGGATCTGAAAGTTTGTCTTCTTATTGTCTTTGTTGAGGGCTGTTCTGTTATTGGGATTTGTAACTTAGTTGTTGAGTAGTTTCACTTTCGTTTTAGATTTTTCCTTATTGCTTCACTTCACTTTATATTGTGCATTTTTGTTGCAATTTTCGGTGTTATTTATGCTTATCTCCAGGCACCAGCATCAGAAGTTCAAGACAAAATATCGTTTATTATCAATAACATCTCGATCGCCAATGTTGAAGCAAAAGCAAAGGAATTTACTGATATACTTAAAGAGCAGTACTATTCTTGGTTTGCTCAATATATGGTCATGAAAAGGTATGATAATTTCCAAATTTCCCTTCCACAGAATTTTGGTTGTTTGATTGACTTTTGTTGATCTATCTCATTCTATTTATGCTATCATCACATGATCATCACATATCTAATTCTTTAATTCTAAACAGAGCAAGCATCGAGCCCAATTTTCATGACTTGTATTTGAAGTTCCTGGATAAAGTAAATTCCAAGGCTCTGAATAAGGAGATTGTCCAAGCCACATATGAGAATTGCAAGGTTTGTGTTATAGTTGGTAATCTGCATTGTTGATTGGTGGTGTTTTCTGTGAGAAAAAAAAATCTGTTTGTGTTTTTACTAGTTAATATGTTGCTATTCTTTCTACTTTTCAGGTTCTTTTAGGATCAGAGCTTATAAAATCAAGTTCAGAAGAGCGTTCATTGCTAAAAAATTTGGGAAGCTGGCTTGGGAAATTAACAATTGGCAGGAATCAAGTTCTAAGGGCTCGTGAGATAGATCCTAAATCTTTAATCATTGAGGTAAAGCATTCGTCATGGCACTAGTTGCCCATCATCTTTGAATACTAGGAAAATATATATGATACTTTTTGGTGTTTGCCTGACTTATTAATTTTCTTTTAATTTTGGCAGGCATATGAGAAGGGTTTGATGATTGCTGTAATTCCATTTACTTCTAAGGTGGGGTTTAATTATATGTTCTGGCGTGCAAAAAGTTAATGTTATGGGATCCTTTCAAATTTATTTTTTGTTGCATAGATTCTGGAGCCATGCCACAGCAGTCTGGCATATCAACCTCCTAATCCTTGGACTATGGGTATTCTTGGGTTGCTAGCTGAAATCTATTCAATGCCAAATTTGAAGATGAATCTCAAATTTGACATAGAGGTAATTGTGTCGACTAGTTTTAAGCAGTGGTACTGTTACCTTTTTGTTAACAGTCTGAAGGACGTAAGAATGTTTGGAGTGGTTATTCTTCTATTTCGTTATGTTTCAGGTTCTCTTTAAGAATCTTGGGGTAGATTTGAAAGATATAACACCAACATCTCTTCTCAAGGACAGGAAAAGGGAAATTGAAGGGAATCCAGATTTTTCAAATAAAGATGTTGGGGCATCTCAGCAACAAATTGTTGCTGAAGTTAAATCTGGAATTATATCCCCATTGAATCATGTTGAACTGCCACTAGAGGTTCCCAGCCCTCCTAATACTGGTGTTCATTCACATTTGTTGTCTCAGGTTTGTTTAGTTTGGTGTCTAACCTTGAGGATGCATAATATACAACCCAGAGCTAACCTGCTTGTTTTTTTCAGTATTCTGCTCCTGTTCATATTTCCTCTGGGGCATTGATGGAGGATGAAAAATTGGCTGCACTGGGCTTGTCTGATCAGCTTCCCTCTGCTCAAGGATTATTCCAAACTACCCCTTCGCAGACACCATTTCCGGTCAATCAAGTATAATTCCTACTACTGTCTCCTCCGGGTGCCAAGTAGACAAAGAAGCTTGATTGATTTTATGTTTAACAATTCTGTATAAATTATGCAGCTTCCTTCAGCAATGCCTAACATTAATACTCATGTTGTTATCAACCCAAAGCTCAATGGTTATGGCTTGCACTTGCATTTCCAAAGGTTTGAAACTGTTTGCCATGTCCATATCTTCATGCTTATTATGTAAATTTACACTTTTCTGATGATCTCCATGTGATCCATATTTTACAGGGCGGTTCCTATTGTAATGGATAGAGCTGTCAAAGAAATAGTCTCTGGTATCGTTCAACGCAGTGTGTCCATAGCAACTCAGACAACAAAGGAGCTTGTTTTGAAGGTATAATTTTCTGAATAAAATGCAGCATTAGGTTGTATTTACTTGCTCGACATATATTTCTGATCTCCATAGAATGTCAATTGTTCAACTTTTATTGTAAGTTGTTATATGGAGGTCAACATCTCATATTGTGCTTAATTTTAGGATTATGCCATGGAATCTGATGAAACACGAATATATAATGCTGCTCACTTGATGGTTGCAAGTCTGGCTGGGAGCTTAGCTCATGTGACATGCAAGGTATCATGTGTTTCTCAGCTTTATAATACATTTCTCTTGGAGTTTTATGTTTATAAAGCAATACCAATTTTTTTTACCAGGAGCCTCTGCGGAGTTCAATATCCAGTCAATTGAGGAATACTCTTCAGGGTTTAAGCATCGCAAGTGACTTGTTAGAGCATGCTGTGCAGCTTGTCACCAATGATAATCTTGATCTTGGTTGTGCAATAATTGAACAGGCTGCTACAGATAAGGTTATGCTCTTACCTGTAATTTAAATTATTTAATACATATTTGTAAAAAATTATCTGTAAGTTAATATGATTCCATTTCTCCTGCATCTATGTGCTGAAGTGTTTTGTGTGTGATCTAAAAAAAAGTTACCAAGTCGTATGTAATTATTCATCCCTATCCCATCCTTGCAACCCCTGTTAAAAGGAATTAAAAAAAACTACAGCACGGGAAGGCAGCCCTACTCTTTTAATCTGTTCCATATGGTTGGATAAATAGTCAGAAGATGAATCAAACATTGTTCTTGGTAGCTTTATCTTATCAGATTCTGTAAGATGTGGTGTGAATGCTAAAGAACTATTTTATGGGAAGAGTTATTACAAATGGAGTGGCTTTAGCGATGATGCCCTTAGAACCAATTATCAATATGTTTGCTACATCAGTAGTAATATGTGGTATAAGTGGTAAAGAATTATGTTGTAGAACAGTAGAAAGTAGAGTTTGCTTGCTGGGACTAAAATCTGAATTCTGAAGATCTTCGTTTGCCTAAGAGGTTAAGTTTTATAGCTTGTTTCTAGTCTAAGTTGAATGAAAGCAGAAGTTAGCAGCGTTGGATGCATTATTGTAAATAAACATTTTTATTCCTAGCGTATGTGAACAAGAACTAGAGTTATGATTCAGCTTATAAAAAATCTTCTGGATGATGAGAATATTCTGTATTGTGGTAATCATACTGTTTTTTTCTCGTGATATTTTTGATTTACTTTTTTAATTTAGGCGGTCCAAACAATTGATGGAGAAATAGCTCAACAACTTACTTTGAGAAGGAAGCACAGAGATGGTGTTGGCCAAACATTTTTTGATGCAAATATGTATGCACCAGGTTCAATGGGTGTTGTGCCCGAAGCTTTGCGCCCTAAGCCAGGCCATTTATCTCTCTCTCAACAAAGAGTTTACGAGGTATATGCACTTTTTATCGTACTTGTTGATCTTATGTATGTAGTATTATACTAGTATTCTTTTGATCCTGGGAAAAATGATTATCCTTTTTTATTCTGCTGTCTAAAGCTTTCATTCTACTCTATTTTTTTTTTCAGGATTTTGTTCGACTTCATTGCCAAAATCAATCTAGCCAGACATCAAATGCTATTGCTACACCTCCTTCCTCTGTTTCTGGTGCAACTGGTCTAGCTAGTGCATATGGGTCAGCATCTGGACAGCTCAACCAAGGCTTCTCGTCTACTCCTGGAAGTGTAGGATTTGAATCAATATCAAGAACACTGGACGTGGCTTCTGAGGGAACTGAAACAAATTCAGCTGCAATTCTTAGGTTTCTGATCTGGTGCCTTCTTTTTCTTGTTAACGATTTCTTAGTTTGAATTGAAGTTTTCAAGATCATTTGTTGTTGCTTCAGTGCTTCATCAATATGCATGGGACAAGCTGATGGTGTTATTCTGCAAAATTCTGAAAATAACAGCAATGCTGTGACATTTCCTGCAACTGTTCCTACCCCTGAACTCAATTCAGTGGACGTGTCTGATGTTGGGAAGGTTTGAAATTGTTATCTTTACTTCTGTTTTTTTATCTCGGGATCTGAATTTTTCACTGACGTCTGTAAATGATTTTCTGCAAGGAATCTGGAGTTTCCTCACAATCATTACCTTCTTTGGGTGCTTCTGAGCGTCTTGGAAGCAGTGCATCAGATCCTTCACTTAGCACAAGGGATGCATTGGATAAATACCAGATTGTCGCACAGAAGGTTCTATGGACTCTCCTCTCTTTGCTTTATCCTATGTTGCAACTGTTTCATCGGACATAGTAAATACTTTTCAATATTCTGAGTTTGAAAGAAATTACTGGTCCTTTGTATAAAATGAATTGGATGGGTTGGTTAATAGGGGGTAAGACTACATGAATCTCTGTTAGATTGGCTTGCGTTTTCTATTGTCATCTGTGGGTTCGGTTAGGGCTTTTTTTTATTAAGTTCTACCAAGTTTGGATAAACAAGTATATCCTGACATCACTGCTATCATATGACTTCGTTCATACGAATTGTTGCTTTTTAAATTGTTCCAGTTGGAGGCTTTGGTGTCTAGTGATGCTAGAGAAGCAGACATTCAGGTATCTTTCCTTTTCTTCTTTTTTTTTTTTTGTTTTTTATAGTTGTTCCCATGCAACTAGACTCCTGAAATGCTATTAGATAGGCATGTGCATTTGTTTTGTATTGTGCTTATTCTCAAATTTTTTATTAATTGCATGAATTTGGCAAAGTTATATTGTCCATTGATCTTTTTTGCTTTTCATTTTACTGATACATCTAAAATTTCCATCTGCAGGGTGTGGTTGCTGAGGTTCCTGATATCATACTCAGATGTGTAAGCCGAGATGAAGCTGCGTTGGCTGTAGCACAAAAGGTGGTCCAAAACAGAAGCATTGCAGTCTCCATTTTGCTTGCTTTAGATTTTTTCTGTTGAGCTGCAGTCAACTGTTTTCTAGATACTTAAGTGAATAGTTTCTAGTACAATTTTTAGCATCCATTAGCTGTATCTCAATTCATTAATATGTTTGCTTCTGGTTAAATTTACTTCAGGTATTCAAGGGTTTGTATGAAAACGCATCAAACAGTTCTCATGTAAATGCTTGTCTGGCTATGCTGGCTGCCATTCGTGATGTGTGCAAGCTGGCGGTTAAAGAACTAACAAGCTGGGTAATCTCCATTGAAATTCTATGGTCTATATCATGCTAGGATCACACCTCATTCGTATTTCATGGATTTTCTGAATTGATTATGTGGGACTATTGGACTTATGATGAAAATGGTTTTCTTAGTGCCTGTTGTTTTATTTCTTAGTTCTGTGTTATTTAGGGTAGTATGATAATATTTCATCCTAGACACTTTCTCTGTACTTTTGTTTTGGCAGGTAATTTATTCGGATGAGGAGCGTAAGTTCAACAAAGATATTACTGTGGGGCTTATACGCAGCGAATTGCTCAATCTTGCTGAATACAATGTCCACATGGCTAAACTAATTGATGGTGGAAGAAATAGTATGTCACGCAATCTTCTTATATTCTTGACCCTTCTCAAACCCATACCTGACATGATGGTTTTCTTACTTCTTTGTGTCCCAATTTATGCGTTTGACTAATTTCATTCACTTGCAGAGGCTGCAACTGAGTTCTCTATTTCCTTAATCCAAGCTTTGGTTATTGAAGAATCTAGAGTGATTTCTGAACTCCACAACCTTGTTGATGTATTGGCTAAGGTGTTTCTTTTTCTATGTTTTGTTTTAAGTTCAGCTTTATCTTTTTCTGTGGTTTCTTAATTATTTTGGTGTGCAGCTTGCTGGAAAACCCGGATCTCCAGAGCCTTTACAACAGTTAATTGAGATTATTAGGAGTCCAGTTGCTAATGCTGCTGCTCTATCTGGTTTTAATGCTGGAAAAGATGATAAGACTAGACAAATTAGAGACAAAAAGGTGTGAAGGGATATGCTGATTTTTAAATTTTCCTCTGGCTATCTGTCTTGTACTAAAAATTGTCTTTCTTTGCAACAGACTTCCAATCAATCAATATCTGGTAGAGAAGATTATAGCAGCACAGAATTGATGGAACCTGATCCTTCTGGTTTTCACAATCAGGTATCTTGAGTTTGAAACTTGATATGCTTTAGTTATCTTTTGTCAAGTACTGTACATCATTGAACTTCAATTTTTAATTCTGATGAGCATCTGGTTGCGTATGTTTTTCTCTGATGTGAGATTGGGGGCATTTGAAATGCTGTTTCTTTTGTGTTTATTGATGGATATTTCTCATTTTCCTTGGGATTGAGATGGTTAATTTTTGGATGTTTATATTGTCTAACCATTAATTCTATAAAAAACAATTGTAATTTCTTCTTTCTGCTTCTAATGTGGATGGATACACTTCTTCGATTGTTGGAAACTCCTCGTGGTGGTGTGGACATATATTTGAAACTGTAGGTTTATTTTGTATTTGATGATTATTTTGGTGCTATTTTGTGTAGGTTTCCATGCTATTTGCGGAATGGTACCAATTATGCGAACAGCCTGGTGCAGATGATAAACTTTGCAAAGATTACATAACACAGTTGCATCAAAATGGGCTATTGAAGGGTGATCATATTACCGATCACTTTTTTCGCATCCTAATGGTATTTTTCCTTTCTGCTTCAAATATGAAAGTTCCAGATGATATTCCTAGGCTTCATATTTAATTTCTCTACAACATTTCAGGAAATTTCTGTTTCACACTGCTTAACATCTGAAGTGGCACTGCAATCATCACAGCAAGTGCAGACTCTGTCTTTCCTTGCAATTGATATATTTGCCAAACTTGTTTTATCAATTCTAAAGGTAGAATTATGGTTTATTAATTACATCTATTTATTTGTCTTTCAAGTCTCATTCGCTTTGCCTTTTGTTTTCCATATATATTATTTTCAGGGGGAGCAGGGAACGAGTAAACTCTTTCTTTTGTCGAAGGTGGATGACAATTATATCATGCAAATTTTATTTATTAGCAATTGCATGTATATCATTCAACTTATATTATGCATTGGCATTTATGGGCAGATATTGGCTGTTACTGTGAGGATTATACAAAAGGAATCAGATGATAAGAAATCATCTTTTAACCCAAGACCATATTTCAGATTGTTTGTGGACTGCCTGATGGATCTTGTTTCCTTGGATCCTGTAATTGATGGTGTAAATTTTCAGGTATATTACATTTGTGTTGGCCATTCATATTCTTCTGCATTCCTCTGTGTTAAGTTTTTTTTTTTGTGATTTTGTTACAGATCTTGACTGCTTTTGCGAATGCATTTCATGCTTTGCAACCCCTGAAAGTTCCTTCCTTCAGGTCAGCCTCTTTTGGATATATGAGTTTGGTATTGGATAATGGTCTCTGTATGTGTCAAAATCATCAGTGGACACATTTAATTGTACCTAACCCTAGCTCCATCTGTCCGTGTCCTAAACTCCCAACATAAATCGAAAAAAGAAGCATGATTCTGGATTTGGTATATTATGTAAAGATAGGTCGACCTTGATATAGTAGACTTTACTGAGATTTTTTTGTCCCTTATGTAAGAAGAATATTTTCATGTCTATGGGCATTTCTAAAATGGTTGAAATGGTTCTCCAGCTTTGCATGGCTTGAATTGGTGAGCCATAGGAGTTTCATGCCTAAACTGCTCACTGGAAATGCTCAAAAGGGTTGGCCTTGTGTGCAGCGCTTGCTGGTTGACTTGTTTCAGTTCTTAGAGCCGTTTTTGAGGAATGCTGAACTGGGGGTTCCTGTATGCAATTTCCACTCGTTTGTTTGCTAGTTGTTGCTGCTAATGGTTAGTTTTGATTATTTGTTTTTCTGAAAATCAATGCAGGTTCACTTTCTATACAAAGGTACACTTAGGGTTCTCCTGGTCCTACTTCATGATTTTCCCGAGTTCCTTTGTGATTATCATTTCACATTCTGTGATGTGATCCCTCCAAGTTGCATACAAATGCGTAATATTATCCTAAGTGCATTCCCCCGCAGTATGAGGCTGCCTGATCCATCTACTCCCAATTTAAAGGTGGCTTTAAGTCTGTTCAGCAATATGTAATAATTATTCGTTGAAATATGGACAGCTGATTCGTTCTTTTCTTTGATAGATTGACTTGCTTCCAGAAATCAGGGAACCTCCTCGCATTCTCTCTGAAGTTGATGCAGCTCTTAGAGCAAAGCAAATGAAAGCTGATGTTGACGAGTATCTAAAGGTATTTGTGTGTTCTTTCTCTTGCATGCAACGACCACTTTTCACTGTTACTGTGGATTGATCTATTGATCATTTTGTGGATCGTTGTCTTGTGTTACTCATTCCTATGTGTTTATTTTGGCTATTTTTGATATTGGCATCCTTTTATCATGCAGTCATCATTAAGGAATACACTATTTATATACAGGAGGAAGTGGCATGTTTTCCCTATAGTGAAGCATTATTTATACTCTTACTAGAATGTTATTCATTATTGATAAATTGCTGCAGACAAGGCAACAAGGTTCCTCATTCCTTACTGAACTGAAGCAGAGATTGCTCCTTTCACCAAGTGAAGTTGCCTCAGCTGGAACGAGATACAATGTGCCTCTGATCAATTCACTGGTCCTTTATGCTGGAATGCAGGTATCATGATTATGTCCTTTACCTTGCCATCTTAATTATTCTTTCTTTGCTCTCTTTTGGATGCTTTTGATTGAGGTATGGTATATATATACACTCACATACAAAAGACTCGTGAACAACCTATGGTAATATTTTATTATTGTACAGGCCATCCAACAGCTACAGGCAAGGTCACCCCATGGACAATCAACTGGAAATGCTCATGTGCCAATGTTTTTGGTTGATGCTGCTTTGGATATTTACCAGACCCTTGCACTGGACTTAGACACTGAAGGAAGATACCTATTTCTTAATGCTGTGGCCAACCAATTGCGCTATCCAAATAATCACACGCATTATTTCTCCTTTGTCCTACTATATTTATTTGCTGAATCAAACCAGGTACATATTTAAATCTATAAAAAATACTCTTCATATGATATCCTTCAAAAAAGTTCTTCATATGCTGCTTTATCTAGAACCTGTTAATTGAAAATTGCATTCTTCCTTTCAAGTATTTTCTCAGCTTTCCTATTATATCCTTTAGAAAAACTGTTTGCTAGTTTTTGCGGAATTCTGATCAATTTGTGTGGTTCAAACAACTAGTTAAAGTTCAATGACTATTCATGCTTAGCGATATCTTTTCTTTAAGGAGTCAGTCCCATTAAATCGCAACCTGCCAGAATTGTGGAACTTACAGATTAATATGTTCATATGAAAGCTTGATTGGAATGAGAGTTTTGTTTGCATGATATAATCGAATGTTTGGTGTTGGCAGGACATTATTCAGGAGCAGATCACGAGAGTGCTTTTGGAACGTCTGATTGTCAACAGACCACATCCATGGGGACTCCTGATTACCTTCATTGAGCTCATCAAGGTGACCCCTTTATAAACCACGTTACCACATAATCTAGTGAAACCTCCGAGGATTGCACGAACTTACTTGTTTCTCTTATTTTGCAGAATCCGAGATACAACTTCTGGAACAGATCGTTCATAAGGTGTGCTCCGGAGATCGAAAAACTCTTCGAGTCAGTCGCTCGATCTTGTGGGGGTCTGAAGCCGATCGACGAGAGCATGGTTTCAAGTTGGGTATCAGAGAGCACTCACTGAGACTTAAAACTAGACCTGACTTAGAAAATAGACTCTACGTACTATATTTAATATAGTATTCGATCTTAGAAATCATTGTTTGGTGCATTCTTATGTTAGGCATTGTATTCTCACCGACTCATTTTTTATCGTCGCACCTCATTTTGTAATTGATCTGATTGTTGTGCATACTAGGATCGTTATTTAGAATCGAAAATCAATTTTGTTCATTGTTATACATTTGAAAGGCCGTTTGAAGCTTTTTTTCAGCACCGACTGTCGAAATCCTGATTGTACTTTTCCTATTTAGGCTGTTTCAAAGCTTTCGACCCTTGCTTCAGTTCAAGTACATCCTTTTTGAAAACCTCTTCACCTGAAAATACCGTCGATACTTTTTTATGAACCGGAAATATCATACATTGTAATGGTGTTTCCGGTTCAAAAAAAAAAAGAACAACTCATCTAACCTTCAATAATTCATAGCCAAAAGGACCAACAGAGCCACCTGTCAGATTTTCGGTTATGCAAGCGAAGAGGAAAACCAAGTTAGCCATGTTTGATATAAGATATTCAACAACTGAACCATACAAAAAAGCTCCATCATTACGATTTTTAAGTCTCTAATGGTAAAACACATAAAAACTATTCATCAACTGAACCATAATTTATAGTCTCGCAACAAAACTTGAGGTTGGAAACCAGTGTTCTTTTCTTTCTAGCCTCTAAGAGCGGAAGAAGAGCTTGCCAGCAACATGGAGAACAGCAACAAAAGCAATGAAACCAATACTCATTATTAGAACCACATTGGGAGAGATCTTGAGCCCCGGAGCGTCGTCTGTGTAAAATTGTAGCATTGTTCCAGCTGCTCCACCGGAAGCCCCACTGCTTGTTGTCCTCCTCCTGCGCATGCTTGCAGCTGCCGCTGCGCTTCCTCTTGGCGGTGCTGTTCCTCCTAAAGCCATTCCTGCAATTGCCATTAAACAACTTCATTAACTAAGAACATAGAAGTTAGAACACTTGCATGCTTCGATTTCTGCAGCTGAAACGCTCTTCTGCTCATTAATTTTGAGCATCAGTCATATTCAAATCAGGGTATTCATTAGAATACCATCAAAGATTGATGAGTAACAGCACTGACAAGCATACGTAAAATCGATATCAGCAAAAAGAAAAACTAACAGCCATCTAAGCAGGGACGATCTGCTTTCTCAAACATCCATGCAAATGCTCCATTGACAGTTTCAAAAATTGAAGATAGTCTACAATAGCATGCACACTTGAAGCAAGCAAATAACATTCCAGGAAGATGTAAACAACAGATAAATAAGTAGTCAAAACTGTTATCTTTCCCTTTTTAGTTTAATCGTCAATACGAAGAAAAAACCATCATCGAGCAAGCACAATCAATCACATCAACCGGAATTAAGCAGAGAATTCAGCTCTTTAATCCACACTTTTTACACAACCTCACATACGCCCTTATTATTCAGATTTTCCAATCAAATCATCACAACACAGCGCACATATCCAGATCAAAAAAATCAAAGACAGCCCACATCACAAAATCACCAAAGGAACCTAGATTTGAGCAAAAATATATCAATTTAAGCATATTACAACATTGATACAACATAATATATGCAATCGAATTAAATCTCACCCAAAATTCAATTCAGTAAAACGAGAAAATAAAAAAATAAACAAAAACCCAATTCAATAAAATGAAAATTTCGACCAAACACATCGGAGAAAACGGATCTCATAACCTAATTGTGTAAACAGATTCATGTTATAAAACACAAAAATAAGATCCAAAAATAAGAGAAATAAAATTACCCAAAGATGAATTTTGAATGCAAAATTGATGGAGTTTTGGAGTTCGGATCCGACGTAATATATTTTATGGTCTTCTTTTCTTTTGAGATTCAGGTGTGGCTTTATATGTAGTCTGTGAAATAGTTACACGCGTGTTATCCAATTATAATTTGACACGTAGTTGCTGACTTGGACTAAGAAAGAAGAGGTTTTTAATTATAGATTGACTACATTTTTAAATATTGTTTATATAATATTTTAAATCATCTAAATGACAGTTTTCTTTAAAAATAATCAAATATGAGATATGAATTTTTTATTTGTTGATATAATAGATTTTTTTTATTGTATTTCATAAGTAATTTTGTGGGTTCTAAATTTGGATATTTTATGTGTCTAAATGGGTATTGATTTTTTTTTTATATATTTTTATGTATTTTAAATAATTGTATCTTGTCATAAAATTTAGTCTTACAAGAAAACAAAGATACGTGGAGGTTTTGCGTACATTTAGACTTTTCTTATGAAATTATTTTATTTCTGTCTTCTTTAAATTGTGTGTTGCTTCTTGTTCAATTGACGTTTTATTGTGTTAAATGTATTTTTTTCGTTCTTGCTTGTTTATCTTGTGTTATTTTTCATTTTGTGGTTTTGTGCAATTTATTTATGAATTAAAGTATAATTTAGTTTATATTTTTATATATTCGTGCACAAATATGATACATGACACTGATTTTGTTGCTTTAGTTTTTGTCTGTTTTTCTTTTTTATTTATATTTATGTATGAATAGGACATATGTAGACTCATTTCGTTCTAAGTGTTTTTTCATGACCTTTTTGTTAAACAAGCTTTGATAAAAAAAATTTTACATCTAAGGAAAGTGATAGCGAGTTTTTTGTCAAAAACTAGTGTGATGATATTACAAACAAATATGGAAAAGAAAAACTGAATTCTAAAGTTGGGAAGGGTGTTATTCAGAAGAACATTAGCAATGTTAGTATTATTTTAAACTTATGAACATATTTTAACTCAATTAGTATGTCATTCAATATGTTCTTGTTTAATTTTGTTAGAATATATTTTTGCAATTTTTTATATGTTTTACATGTGTCTCACCTCAAGGGAACTAACCGGATTTGAACCAACTATCGTCAAGATACGAATGTCTTTTCATTATTGCTAGACCAATCTCTCAAAGTTTTTTAGTTGGACCATAAAAACATAAAATAAAACAAAAACTCCAAACCGACAAAGTTAAATATAATATTACACACAGATGATAAAGGGTTTAACCATTCAAACCTCAGTCTAAAAATGGGATAAAAGTTTGAATTAAGGTTCATCAAACACCCTCTTTTCACAAGTGTGTTCACTTTAAGGACTTAACGTTTTAAGTTGTACCATAAAAACACCCACCCTTCGTCTGTGAATTTAACGGTTAAGGTATCTTATTTCTTTCTTTGTGATTGCGGTTTCGATCCTCCGTAGCGGCGCTGGGGGAGACATACAGGTTTTAACCTGTCGATTATAATATTACACACAGATGATAAAGGGTTTAACCATTCAAACGGTGAATTTTAATATGAGGCCATTGAGAAGGGGATTCAATGATGACCCTTCTTCGTTTAACTGAAATGTACAAATTACGTAAAATTAAAACTGTTTTTTACTGAATAAATTAAAGGTCCAGATTTATTTTCACTAAATCTAACAGTTGAGGTTCGTTGGCTCAATGAGTCCCCTCTTTAAAGGACTCATAGTAAAAGCCCCCCATTCAAACCTCAGTCTAAAAATGGGATAAAAGTTTGAATTAAGGTTCATCAAACACCCTCTTTTCACAAGTGTGATCACTTTAAGGACTTAACGTTTTTAGTTGTACCATAAAAACACCCACCCTTCGTCTGTGCGCAGTGACGGAACCAGAAATTTTTTCAAGGGGGAGCGACTTTTATGTTTTAAAAAATTATGATGACAAATATAGCGTCCACATTGATGTTTTTAAAAAACTTCATTTAGCTCTTAATTACTAAAGATCAAGACAACAATTATAAAAAAAACATTTACAAACACAAAGGTTAACACAAAAATAGAAAATAATATATATCACAAAAATAAAAAATATCCATATCAAAATATACAAAATACAATAAAAAAAAACAAAAATAAAAACACAATCAATAACAAATAATATCTCCCCCACACCCAAACCACAAACCACCCCACACCCCACCACCCCCCCCCCCCCCCCCCCCCCCCCCCCCCCCCCCCCCCCCCCCCCCCCCCCCCCCCCCCCCCCCCCCCC
>CANYCX010036091.1:0-11820 GCA_948193385.1 Breynia disticha f. nivosa
CCGTTTTTCACCTTTCGACTTCCCGACATCCCTATATCTTATACGTACATATTTACCATATATAATAAACATTATTCCACTCCATTTTAGACATTTTCTAACCTCCATCACACGAATTAACTATCTCTCTATCCCCTATTATTTCAGATAAAATTTGGACGAATTTTCGGGGCGTTACACTTCTGTATTGACACAATTAATTCTTTTAATGTGTATTGACACATGATATTACAATTACAATTTTTTAATATATAATTTCACTTATACGCAAAATTATATTTCACTCATTTATTAAATTTAATTACAACAACATACTTAAAACCATCAATACCATCAAAAAAAATTTACTATACATACATCAACAAATATTTTACTACATTTTTATATTCTAAAAATAATTATAATTTACACAAAAAATGACAAATATTTCACTATATTTTTCATAAAAAAAAATAAAATCACATACCTTAACTTCTAAAATATAGGTAAAGTCAATTTAAAAAATAAATGATTAAATTTAGAGAGTAAAGTGCACAAAAGACTACATGGCCCAATGGATAAGGCGTTGGTCTATGGAACTAGAGATTTTGGGTTCGATCCCCAGATTTCCGATGCTTGTAGTTGCCGAAACTAATATTTATTTAGTATTATTTTGAGGACTTTTTTTTGGGTGAAATCCTTGAGGTTTGATCGTATGTTTGATGCGGTCCAAAATTCAAATGATTATTAAACAGTCCCTATTTTCTTTCTCGTTTGCATCCCTATTTTCTCACTTGTCACATTACATCATCCCAAAATAAGTAAAAATCAAATGAAAATTTGATCTAACTTGAAAGACATTATGGAAATTTTAATTTGGTATTTTTTTTTATTTTCTCTCTTTAGTGACCAAATATGAATATATGAAAATTGAAGCTTATTATTTAGAAATGTCGAGTGTAAAAAAATAATCCAAATAATTTGTTTTGTTTAGCAGAAAAAAATGTTACGTAGCTGTGATGGTTTGATATTGAATATTACTAAATAATCACTATAAAGTTTAAAAATAATTATTATATAAGAAGATTGTGAGAGTTAAACTTGAAGGACCGAAAATAATATTTTAAAATTCAGGGACGGAATAAAATATTTGATGAAACATGAAGGATAGAGAGATGTAGCGATTTCTGTGTTCGTGGAGCTTCGCATTCCACAGAGAGAGAGAGAGAGAGAGAGAGAGAGAGAGGAGAAGCAAAGACGACGACATAATCATGCGCACATCTCTATCTGGGTTTCCATTGTCAAGGATTTTCAGGTAAAACAAGCTTTCATCACTCTTCCCTATTACTTTTAATCATTTTATATTAAACCCTCAGAGAAGTTCTTTTATTCAGTTCTGATCATTATGGATTATCGGATATCATATGAAGAAAAAGTCTTTACCTCATAATGATTTATGGATTATTCAATCGGTGAGAAAATGTAGAAAAAGTGGATTTCTTTTACTTGATGACTCGTCTATTTTGCTTCCATAAGAATTGAACTCACCATTTTTTTAGCGCCAGAGCTTATTCGTGAGGAAGATAACTTATTGAGTTTTTATTTGAAGAGTCATTTTTATTTTTGCACTGTCAAATCCACGAACTCTTGTCGTTGGAGTTGATTCCAGTATCAATGAGCTACAACCCTATTGCGATTTTGGTGAAACTCTGAATCCTCGCTTTCGTAAAGAAGATGCCTTCTTGTAATTTTTTATGGTCGTTTTTATTTTTTATTTTTTCAAATCCAAAGGATCGAATCCATGATCTGTTCGTGCTGGTGGAGTTGATTGCAGAACTGATGAGCCACGAGTTCATTGTAGTTCTTGAAATTGATTGCCAATATGTTAATTGTATAGGCAGCTTGAAGGGGAGATGGAGACTGTGATTAGGGTCTTGCAACCTGGACCGTTGGGAATAATAGAACACAAATTTACTGAGGAGGAGATTCGTGAGGCTGAGGCCACAGTTCGTAAGGCTGTTCAGAATTGGCGACAGATTGCGGATCTTGAACAGAGAAGCCAGGTTCTCAAAGATTTTATACAGAATTAAACTCGTACTTTTCGTGTTCCTAGTTTTTTGCAGTGCTATTTAAGAATGTTCTGTAATTCTATGAATGAGCAAGGAAGCAGTTCTGTTTTCAAGTTGTGGGATCAATTGTCTCTGAAATACAGATTGACTGGTGAAATCTGAACAAAATTAGTTGATCAGGTTCGTAGATTTTATCTAGCAGGCTTTGTAAAGTTGAAAATATGTATCTGAATAATTCTCTTGTTTTCACTCATTTTTGTTTACATATAAAAGACTTAGATTATTTAAAATTTGCAAATACTTTCGTGAAATGACTCGTAATACGTAAGTTTAGAACATATTTATATGGTTTTGATGGAAGGTTTGTGTCTTGATCTCGATTTCTAAACCATGCTAGTGAGTTAGAAGATACTTGATTGTGAACACTTTTATTTGTAGTAGTTAGCTGAGTTTCGAAGAATGCAAGGCTCGGAAAGGAGATCCGAACGAAAATTTAGCTGCAACACTACTGTCAGTTCTTGCACTGTTTTCTGACAGATTCAGATTTCGGGGGAGCTTCGTCGTTAATTTCAAATGCTGGACAGGACGCAACATTGTAAATGATCTTTCATAAACGAATTTCTGCATCACTCAGTTCCCTGTATTGGTATGGTTTAAGCACCCGAGCTGAATTGTTGTTATGTTCTTTACCGATCTCTCTGCAATCCACAGTTTCTTGCTTTTATCACCTTGATGTGAATCTCCAAGGACATTTTTGAGCAACAGGTGTTCATGTTTGTCAAGTGATGTATTGACAGATTCAGAAAAATGGGGGCATTTTTCAGATGGGAAAAACCCAAACACTATTGGATTTACATCAACTTATTCTGTTATCATATTAACTAGCATTCAGTGAATTCAGGAGTGGAATTCCACTTTCAAGAATCCTTAGATTTGAATTATAAGACAACTGATCTTATCCTCTACATCTCCTCATTGCATATTGCATTCTCTCAGAAATCTTTTCAAGAAAATGAAACTAAAAAAATTTAAAATAGTATTGGAAAAAATGCGGTAAGAAAGTAGTGCTAAAAAATATACGACAAGGAGTGGTATGACCGCTTCGTTATCCCCTTTATTTCCGTTTCTGATTGCATTATACGCAAATGCTCAAGATACATTGTTTTGATGGTAGAATGAGCATAAGTATTAAGTGCATGCTTCGCTATTAATCAGCAGTATAAATAGTTTGAAAGAAAACTTCGATCTGTAAAAGTAGACCATGCATTTTTATTATCTTGAATAACTCAGTAGGACTAAAAGCAGGATTACATTGCAAGTATAACAAAAACTTGCATTCCTGCTAAACTAATACATCGAGACACATTTCTGTATGGTATCGAAGCTGTATCATCACAATATAATACTTACGATAGGGAAACAAAGAACAAAGAGAGGAAGCTTATATATATAGTGTGTTTGAAGGAGAGGCTGTAATGCTTTTAAAGCCATAGAGCTCCGGCTTCCATGAGTAATGGAACTAGCCTGTTCTGGACATGGAGGCTCATCACCTGGCTTTCCCCACCGACGAACCTTTGCCCTATGAATACAGAAGGAACACTTGGTTGACAGCCCATTTGCACCAGTGCTTTCTCAATTTGGTTTCCATTTGGGATTTTGTCAAGCTCATAGACTGTCGGATTAGCTCCGAAGCCGCGGATGAGGGATGTCACAGAGTGGCTCATGCAGCAAGAAGTTTTGCTGAAAATCACCACTGCTTGTCCTTCAACCATTCTTCTTACTGCTTCCATTGAATCTGATAAGAGGTTATTAGCAATGCTGAGAAAAGTTGAGAAGTTTTGTTGAGTTGAGAGAGCTTGGAGGGTTTGCTGTGATGAAGTTGCACCTTCATTGAGGTCTATTTATAAAGCAGGATGGAATATCACGTACAAGAAGAATAATCTTGAAAAGATTTCATTTCCATTCATGAAAGTCTTCACAGAGAGCGTGTCTTCTTCTTCTTTTCTCATAAATCTCTCTTCTATTCTTTTGAGCATCTGCTGAGTTGTGTATGGAATTGCCTTTATCCATTGGAGAGGCACTTTCTTTTCTGCATAGAAAGATTCGCACCGACTTAAACATTAGGAAAAACGGAAAGCTGATATCGCAGATAATATTCCGAAAGAGATGATGCTTTACGAGAAGCCAAATCTGCTCATCTTATTGTATGTTCAGATCATAAATACCATTGTAAGGACCGTACACAAGAAGATGCTTTGACTTGGAGGCCTCTTTGTTTAATATTCTCTGCAGAACACATGGAAGTTACTGCTCTTAATAAAATATAATATACGTCGTTCTTGTCATCATGCTGTTCTTGATTAAAGGTGCTCTTAATTCTAGTTTCATAAACTGTTTTAGTTTCTGCAACAGCAAGATCCTCACCTTATTTCGAAAGCATGTTTATCAAGATGAATAATTAACTTGTTTGGAAATCATTAGCAGAAAGTCGTATTGATCGGATCTTGTTAGGAAACAATTGTGAATCTCATAACGGTGAGTTGTGGGCTGTTTGAAAGATTTATAAGGGTTTCGGTTACAATAAATCTGTAATTTATATGAGAGAAACTTGAACACCCTGTTAGTTTTAAGTAACTGATACTGTAAAATTCAATTCTTCAAGTCTGCATAATTCTGATGAGCTATAAAACAGATTAATTTCAATATTTAAATAATTAATAATTATTTGAATATTTAAATAATCAATAATTATTTGAACTGGTGGAAATGAACAAGTAGCATAATCTCTTTATTCTTATGAATTTGGTCATGTTTTTATGAGTATTTGGATTTGATCTTGGTATGCATGATATTCTTCATGTTTGTAGAGAAAGAAGGAGAAAAAGCTTTCACATATTTGAAAGGAATCGGCAGTAAATTCTTCGAATTTGATCAAGATAGTTTGTTCAATCATACTTAAACTTTTCTTTCAGCTTTTTATGGATCTCATTCGTACATGTACCTTCAAAAGCTATGAATGTAAGATATGATGGCGAAATGTCACTGGGACTGTACCAGCGCCATCTTCCTTTAATTGGCTTGTGATAGTATGAAGGGTCAGTTTTGCAGGGTCACTAGATCATCTGACTATAATGTCTTCATCTGACTTAAAGGATCAAACCCGACAGAGAGCCAATGTCTTTGTTAGAGATCCATCAATCAGTCGGAACTGACGTTTTAGTCAACAAGAAGACTAACTCATAAGCGGGTTAGACCTCACAAGAATTATTAACCACGAGCTGAAGGAATGAGATTCAAACCCGCACTTCGGATAGACACATTGAGGATAAACACAAATATCAAACTGCAGATTACTGTGGTATATATCAAACAATAAAGTTAAAGTGCAATGCAAAGTCGGTTCGTAGCATCACAGATTTGATTAAGGTTCCTTGGATTTTGTTCTGTAAATTGTCAGCTTTCTTTCACCATGCACCATTTGTTTGCCAGCTGCAAAAGTTAGAAATCTGACCAAGTATCATGTTTCAGTTCTGGTTTTCCAGGGATATGGAATTGAAGGACGATATTATACAATGTCATTTCAAGTACAAAAACAGGACATGAGTACAGGATAATTCATACTTTCTTACTGACATGATCTTATCAAGATACAAAATATTCTCCAAATCTCTGTTGTGGAATTGCTTTTATTTTTTTTTCTCTTTGATAATTTTGACTAGACGATATTTGTGTCATGACAGTTCTGCAAGTGGTTTCAGGAATCTAGCTATATATCTGCATGAGTAGTTGTTTTCTTCTTTTCTGGTTCATATTTCTTGTAATGGTGCACGAAGCGAGTAGCCATTGAAGTGACAATAACACTTTCAACACATGATATTATCTTAAAACACACGTGATGCTATAACACTTTCGAGTTCGACATATGGCTGATAATCTTCTGATATGGTATCGGGTAGATCAGGTAGATCTTCCTTTATCAACCAAAATCCAACCGAAACTCAATAATTAGTCGAACACTCCTCATGGCCGACCACTCGGCTGACTTTAGCTAATTTTTTATGTGGGACTCTATCGTGAGATTAGCAGCAAATGACGGCTCGTATCAAATGTTCTTGAGACAGATTCATCCGGATGGAGGCAACAGCAGGATCATAAAGTTTTGGCAATTTATGAAAATTTAAAACCGATTAGCTATGATAAAACTTATTCTGTCATCATATTAACTAGCATTAAGTGAATTCAGGAGTGGATCGAGTTGCACTTTCAAGAATCCTTAGACTTGAATTACAAGACAACTGATCTTATCACCTGCATCTCCACAATACTGAAATTTTTTCTGGAGACTAAAAAAACGAGTTAAAAATAGTAAAAAAAACAAGGCAATAAGTCAACACTACAGAAATATATAGGATAAATGGGTGCGAATATAGAAATAGCCCCTACAAGGTTGGACCGTCTCACCCCTCTTTGTTTCCGTCTCTGATTGCAGCGTACGAGAATGCTCAAGGCACTTTCTTTTACTTGTAGAGAGAACATCACGTACTCAAGTGCATGCTTCGCTATTAATCAGCAGTATAAATAGTTTGAAAGAAACTTGCATCTGTAAAAGTTAAAGTAGAGCATGCATTTTTATTATCTTGAATAACTCGGTAGTGCTAAAAGCAGGATTACATTGCAAGTATAACAAAACTTGCGTTCCTGCTAAACTTATACATCGGGACACGTCTGTATGGTATCAAAGCTGTATCATCACAATATAATACTTAAGATAAGGAAACAAAGAACAAAGACAAGAAGCTTATATATGGTGTGTTTGAAGGGGAGGCTGTAATGCTTCTAAAGCCATAGAGCTCCAGCTTCCATGAGCAATGGAACTAGCCGGTTCTGAACATGGAGACTCATCACCTGGCTTTCGCCACCGACGAACCTTTGCCCTATGAATACAGAAGGAACACTTGGTTGACAACCCATTTGCACCAGTGCCTTCTCTATTTGGTTTCCGTTTGGGATTTTGTCAAGCTCGTAGACTGTCGGATTAGCTCCGAAGCCGCGGATGAGGGATGTCACAGAGTGGCTCATGCAGCAGGAAGTTTTGCTGAAAATCACCACTGCTTGTCCTTCAACCATTCTTCTTACTTCTTCCATTGAACCAGATCAAAGGTTGTTGAGAAGTTTTGTTGGTTTGAGAGAGCTTGGAAGGTTTTGCTGTGATGAATATGCACCTTCATTGAGGTTTA
The DNA here is from genome assembly GCA_948193385.1 of Breynia disticha f. nivosa. NCBI lineage: Eukaryota > Viridiplantae > Streptophyta > Magnoliopsida > Malpighiales > Phyllanthaceae > Breynia > Breynia disticha. The sequence goes on from CANYCX010036091.1 coordinate 7,286, forward strand.
TTTATAAAGCAGGATGGAATATCACGTACAAGAAGAATAATCCTGAAAAGATTTTCATTTCGATTCATGAAAGTCTTGATAGAGAGTGTGTTTTCTTCTTCTTTTCTCATAAATCTCTCTTCTATTCTTTTGAGCATCTGCTGAGTTGTGTATGGAATTGCCTTTATCCATTGGAGAAGAACTTTCTTTTTGCATAGAAAGATTCGCACCGACTTGAACAGAAGGAAAAACGGAAAGCTGATATCGCAGATAATATTCCGAAAGAGATGATGCTTTACGAGAAGCCAAATCTGCTCTTCTTAATAGTGAATACCATTGTAAGGACCGTACACAAGAAGATGCATTGACTCGCAGGCATCTACGTTTAATATTCTCTGCAGAAAAAAAATGGTTAAGTTCGTTTTCTAGCCCTATTCTTGATTCATCTCATGTAAATGTATTCAGAAACAATGAAATCGATGGAAGTTTTATGGTAAATTCAATTCTGCAAATCTGCATAATTAATCTGATGATCTATAAAACAGATCTATTTCTTTATTCATATGAATTTGGTCATGTTTTTATGAACATTTGGATTTGATCTTATCACAAATAGTTGTTAACATTAGGTAATAATCTTATCGATTTCAAATATCTGCAGTGAAGGTTGCTAATGTGGATTTCGATTAGAATTTCTGGAGAAAAACATTTCAAAATATGTTCAAGCAGAAATACTTCCCAGAAAGATCATTATGCCTCTAGATAATTCCAAGGCTTAAATGGATTTTGGTATGATGATATTCTTCATGTTTGTAGAGAAAAAAAGAGAAAAGGCATTCACATATTTGAAAGGAATCGGCAGCAAATTCTTGGAATTTGAGATAGATAGTTTGTTCAATCATACTTAAACTTTTCTTTCAGCTTTTTATAGATCTCATTCGTACATGTACCTTCAAAAGTTATGAACGTAAGATATGATGGCGAAATGTCACTGGGACTGTACCAGGGCCATCTTCCTTTAATTGGCTTTTGATAGTATGAAGGGTCAGTTTTGCTTGCAGGGTCACTAGATCATAGCTCATCCGAATAAACTGGACAGGAGCCGATGCCAAAATCCAGCAACCAGCGGATGAGTCAGAAAGAAGATCAACTCATAGGCGGGTCAGGCCCCACTAGAGTATTAACCCAGGAGCGGAGGAAATGAGATTCAAACTTGCGTCGAGAGACATAAAATCTCAGGATCCCTTTCGAGTTTCGACCAGTGAACTAAGCCCTAAAGGCAGTGAGCACATTGAGGATAAACACAAATATCAAACTGTTTATTGTGGAATGTCAACTTTGGCGGGTACATATCAAACAACAAAGTTAAAGTTAATGCAAAGTCGGTTCGCAGCATCACAGATTTGATGAAGGTTCCTTGGATTTTGTTCTGCAAACTGTCAGCTTTCGTTCACCACCATTTGTTTGCCAGCTGCAAAAGTTATAAATCTGACCAAGTTTCACGTTTCAATTCTGGTTTTCCATTCAAGGACGATATTATACAATGTCATTTCAAGTACAAAAACAGGACAGGAGTACAGTATAATTCATACTTTCTTACTCATATATGATCTTATCAAGATACAAATTATTCTCCAAATCTCTGCTGTGGAATTGCTTTAGTTTCTCTTTGATAATTTTGATTTGTGTGTCATGAAAGTTCTGTAAGTGGTTTCAGGAATCTATATATCTGCATGAGTAGTTGTTTTCTTCTTTTTCTGGTTCATATTTCTTGTAATGGTGCATGAAGCTAGTAGCCATTGAAGTGACTAGACGATATTAGCACTTTTAACACATGGTATTATCTTAAAACACACGTGATGATACAACACTTTCAACATATGGCTGATAATCATCTAGTATGATATCGTGCCCTCTATCAATCAAAACTCAGTCGACACCCGATAGCTGGTTGAGCACTTGGCGCTAACTTCAGCATCCACGTGTACATTGATTTTGATTCCAGTAGACGCTAAACACATTAATTAGCATTCAGCGATTTCATGATCAACTTTTGTGACAAACTTTTAGTCGCTAATTGCATTTAGCAATCTGATTTTAGTATTTAGCCACTAAAATTTTGATCATTAAATGTGCAGATTTTTGCAGTGATAGCCGACCAATCTGCTGACTTTAGCTTTTTCCTTTTTCATGCGAGACCTTCATGATCTTCTTAATTACTCGCTGTTATGCGATAGAGATTAGCAGCAGATGACGACTCTTATCAGATGTTCTCGATGCAGATTCTTCCGGATGGAGGCAACAGCAGGACCATACAGTTTTGGCAATTTAAAACTGAATTACCTCTGCATTAATTTGATTTTGTGACAGTAAGGTGCTGTTTCTGTGTCATTGAGTAACAGCATGAATCAAACAAATCAAAGGCACTGGTTTAACCTTTCTAATTCAGGAATTGAAAAGACATAATGATCAGATTGATGTTCACATATATATTCTCCATTCCTATATCCAGAAAGCAATCTAAATTATTCTGTAGATCTGAAATTCACTTTTATATTCACAATACTGGACAAGATCTATTTATGGCAGCTTTTACTGTCGAAGAGACTCGTTAAGAGAGCAGAACATAACCGTCATATACAATAAAAATAAATAAGAATTTTTATTTTACTTTGCACGATTAAATGTTTAGATTTATTTTTACTATATTTGACGGTTGAGTCTCCTTTATTAAAATTCAGCACATGTATCTTCAAAGTTTCTTACAGGTGGATGCTATCATCTTGGTGGATGAACAGTTGTTTTAATTTCCTTCTTTTCTCAACCAAATTCATTTACCTAATTCATTTATTTGAAGGAATATTTATATAAATATTATTCTGCCAATAAATTATCATGCCTCCATGCATTGCATGCATGTGCTATTATTCTATACAAAAAAAAATATAAATGAGTTAGATTTGTCAATTTTTACATAATAACACGATTTATTAATATATATATATATATATATATATATATACTTGGTTACTTGTTAGTTTGCATTGATGATACTTCACAAACAACACAAAATTAATTTTTATAATATTTATGTCACAAATAATGATATTGAGTAAATGAACAAAAATAGCCTTACCTTTGTGCTTTGTATCAAAACTAGTCTAAACTTTAAAAGTTAGACCGTGAAATGTCACGTATAATTGTTGACATGAAAAAAATTGGTGATGTGTCTTAATAATGTGAATAAATAACAAAAATAGTTTTTTATCAATAAATAATAATAATAATAATAATAATAAAATAAATAAAAGCACACATGTGTAATATTTTTTTCTTTTGAGATTTAATATAATAAAATTATAAGTCATGTTCTTGCAATAAGATTTTTATTAATAATGATAATAATAAAATTAATAATTTAATATAACTTATAATTATTAATAAGTATGTAAAAATGACAAAATAAATTTATAAATTTTATCTCTTACTATTTGAATAATCTGAATATGAAATTTGTTTAGTTGACATATTGTTTTGAATAAAAAAATATGGAAGAGTTAATTACCAAATATTTTATAAAGATTTTAAGTTTTAAAATTAAATATTTTTTTGACTTAATTGATTAAATTAATAGTTATTTTTATTGTTATTGAAAGCTGAAAAGCGGTGTAAATAAAAGGAAAAACACGACTTACTTGTGTTCTCATCGCAGCGGAAACTTATATACACCAAGAGTCATTCTTCGGATCGTACTAGCGGCCTTTCCCACAGACGTATAAAATACGCCGGGTACGGGCTCATGTCCGCAACCTCTGCCAGAGCAGTCAAAGATATTTGTCGAGCATAGATCTTGTCTATACCACGGGCATGCCGTATACTGTTTGTGAGAACAGAGAGACAAACTCTCTGTAAACATTTTTTCTGTAAAATGTTAAAATGAAAGAAGCCTTCCTCAAATGCCTTTTCTTTCTTCTATTTATATTATAAACCTAATTACACATTTGATCCATATAATATAAAATCTCATACATTTTCGTCCTTCTCATTCCACGACGTCATGGGCGGACCTTAATGTCTAACATCTCTCACTCGCACATGACGAGACTTTCTCTCATTGCGACATGTATACATATCTTTCTACTCTTGTTCGGTGAGGCCGCACGACCAGTCAACGAAAGGTTTACCCTTGAATTTCTCTCATAATTCACCTTTGGCTTACATGACTTCCCCCTAGTTCATTATCCATGGACATTGTTTTCGACTCGCTTTGATCTCACGAAAACATTCATATACACTCTATACATTTTCCATGAAAATAGTATAGTGCGCCAGTGTTATATGATTCGACAAGTGCCATGTCAGAAAATGTACTTCCTCTTAATACATAACCTTCCACCATATATCAAATGTTCAACCAATAGGTCCCTATCTACCCGTTCTTTGCTAACGCAGCCTTGTTTGGGGTTCCTACCAAGTCAATCATTTAGACACATGCTTCCCGTTATTTAAAAGAGTCATAAGGGTGAAATGGAATTCTCCATTTGGGTCTCACATTA
>CANYCX010036754.1:0-10168 GCA_948193385.1 Breynia disticha f. nivosa
TAAATAAAATTTAAAAATACAATTTTATTTGCTGTAAAATTTAAAATTTACATTTTTTTATTTATTTTTTCTTTTTATATAATAAATTTATTATTTTTAATTAATATAGTATAATTTATCATTATATATTATATATTTTATTAGAATATGATTTTATTCTGATAATGATATATTTTTCAATAAATTATATACATATTTAAAATACAAAGAAAATATAAAAGTTACATATTAATATAAAAAAATTCAAATATGTAAAGGAGTTTATTCACAAATGTTAAACGAGCATGTTCACGAGCCTTCGAGCAAAGCACCACCTCGTTCAAATTCGGCTCATATAATGATTCAAGCACAATATTTTGGTCACAAAAAAGTGTGATTATAAATGAGCTGAGCTCAAACGAATTTTTATAGAGCCTGAGCAGCCCGGCTCGTGAATATCTTAGTGCACAAACTCATAAATTGTATAAAGATGTACATTTTTATTAAATTTAAGTGTATATAAGCTAAATTTTATGACTATAAAAGTTATATAATATATAGTTATCAATAATATGTTAGATTTTTTAGGTGAGTACAGACAACGACAATCACAGTTCTAATTAATCTCACTTTAATCTAATTCTATTTCTTTTAATAACATGATGTCATCAGATAATCATCACCCAACAATTTCTAATTTTTTTTCCATCATCATCTGATTGCTCCCCTGCATCTCTCGACTCAAAAGGTCATTGCCCTCTCTATTCGTAACTTGCTATAGCCACTCTTTCATCTTAAAGTTGCTTTCCTGCTGTCAAACACAATTGTATTTTAATTTTTATTTATTCAAACTCAGAAAAAGCTCATGAACACACATATTAGCTCACGAAATTTAAACAAGCTAAGCTTGAACAAAATTTTGAGCTCGTCAAAAAAATGACTCGAACTCATACTTAAGAAATTTTAAATGAGCCGAACTTGAAACCTTAAAGCTTGACTCGACTCAACTTTTTTACATTCCTAACTCTAAGTTACTATTCCCTTCGTTCTAATTTAATATATAATATTTGTATATTAGTTTTCTTAATATGTAGATTTTTAAAAAAATATATATATCATTTATTATTAAAAATTATTTTAATCATTTTCAAATAAATGAAATTCTTATCTCCCCAATGCACTTTTTTCATATTATTTAATTAAAATAATTCATTAAAATAAGAATAATATTATTAAAACACATATAATTATGACTAAAAATAGTTCAATTACTAATTTATCAATTTTTGTGACTTTTATAAAATTGTCTATTAATATAGAAGGAAAGGAGAACATGAAATTGATGGTTCCATATTCGGGCCACAGACTTGTCATTTTCACTAGACTGACGAAAAAAAATCATCTATCAAAACAATGTTTATCTCTTCTTTTATTTTGATAGAAAATGAAAAAAATGGAACGCTTCTTCAAAAAGTGGTGTGGAGAGCACGACAGTGCCAAAAAATTATGGTGTTTCTAAACTGAAGAAAAAATGAAACAAATGTTAGAAATTAAATCGCTCTCGTAGTTCTGACTTAAATATCAAATGATTAGCAAAATAACAAATGAGACGAATTTATCATTTCAAAGATCTTTGACTCAAATATGACAAACAATTTGTCAATAACAATAATAACAAACATAAAATAAATTGTTGGTGAACTTGAAATTAAATTGCTTAGAATTATAATAACAGAAGCAAAAACATAAAACAAACTGTTGGGATGAAAATAAACAACAGAAAAATAAAAAAGAGAGCCAAAAACAAAGAAAATAAAAATTGAAGTCAAGGGCTGAATGCTTTTTCCAGGGGACAATTGCAAAAATGTAGATTGATGGCTGGAGAAACTGACTGCAAACTAGGAGCTAATATGAATGTTGAGACAGTGAAAAATAGAGGTCAGGGGCCAAAGAACAAGCTCAAGCACTAAGGGTTTTTTCTAGCGGAGAGTAATTGAAAATGTAGATTAGGGAATGGAAATATAAACTGTGAAGTTATTGAAATGGATAAAAATAGAGCTAGGGAGTGAAGATGTTTTAGTGATAAGTAAAATGCAAAAATTTGAAAGGAAAAAATTGAGTTTTTGTTGAATTATGTGTGTTCTCTTTGGTTTTTCTTTTTAGGGGTTTTTGTAATTTTATTTAAGGTAAGAATTAATTATCTTAGTTTTTTATTCTAATCCCCCTTGATTGTTTTTAATTAATTTCAATTAATGGACAAAATAAATATGCTTGACACTACAAAAAAAAGTGACATTTTGGGACAGTTTTCTTCAGGCGGTTTAAAAAAACTTCCTTATTTATTTGAATAATAAAATTATATTGGGCTGACATAAAGACCGCCTTTTTCACAAATGAACCGTCCAAAGGAAGAATTTATCATGGTTAGATTAATTTGAATTTTATGAAAGCACTTTGCTAATTTGAGACTCTGTGGATTGGAGAGCATAAGCCGGAGTTTCAATATTTTTGTGAAACATTTAGTGAGAATGTTGTCTTCTGCTTTACCCAAACGTTAACACCTAAACATCTCGCCTCCTCTTTTCTTATACTTAACCCAAAGACTTAATACCTCTCATCTTTCGTCTTTCGTGTATTTTGTCGAAACCTTCTTGACGGAAAACAAAAACCTCTTTTGTTTAACACCTCTTTTTCATTTATTTTTTCTTCAGCGAAAATTTTCTTTACTCACAACTTTCAAGGTTTGTTGTTTTTTTGGTTCATGCTAGATGTTTGATTTTCTAGCACCTGCGAGTTTTGATTTTCTAATACTGGATTTCTTTCTGTGGGAGGGAGGTGGGTTTGAAAAGCCATTGGTTTTTGGGGATTTCACTTTGCTACACTTTTATAATTGCAGGTGCAGATGTAGGTGCATAATGGACTAAAGAACTGATTTGATTTTGTGGGTGAATCCATAATAGAATTGATTTTGTAGATATGTAAAATTCTTGAGAGGTATGTCAAATTCTGGCCTTTTTGGTTTTAGATAGATTTATATGCTTTTCCTTTAGTTTTCTTAAACAAAACATCAAGAATATAATCCTGTTCTTCAACAAAGTATCAGTCTGTAATACTAATTACGATAAATTATCATGATTACATTCTTGCATCTGCAGAAATGACTCTATTCTTGATTTTTCAAGAATTAAGTATCAGATTCTCTTCTTCGTGGAATTTAATTGTTACATATAGACTATAATCCTATTATTATTTTTCTAATGTGCAGAAATGATGTCTTTGTTGTGTACAAATAAAAGCCACTGTTTTGATAACCTTATTTTTTTTTTTCACCACTCTTATGAAAAAAGATTAATGTACTTGCTTTGGTTTCGATTCGTTGAATAAAAGATGAGACTGATGTGCCGTGCATATTTTGTCATTGAATAAAAGATGAGATTAATGGTAAAAGAGTAATGGTGTAGACAAGTTGGAAATAGTAAAGCAGTTAGGAGACATGGTAAACTGAATTATCAATTTCCATGCTAAATGCTTTCTTCTTTCACTATCTTTTACTTCAATTATCTCATTAGCCTTCTTCATTAGCTCAAAGCTTTAGCCATTTTACTTTTGAACTTGGTTTTTCTTATTGAAGTCCAATTCTTGCTTCAAAATCTTAGGTTCAATTCAGTCCAAATTAAACTATGACTACGCATTTATAGAGAAGAATTGATCTTGTTTATCTAGTTATGAAGTGTATGCAACCGTGACTATATTCTTTATGATAGATTGCTCATGTTTGTATGGTGTTAAAGTAAATGTGACTAATACTACATATATTGTGATTTGTGAGTTCTAATAAGTGTTTTGTGTATCACATTATTGTTGAATCTGAAGGTATAAATTTCTTCTTTTTTCAGGATTGATTCACAAGATTATGGCATCGCAAACTGAAACTAACAAAGTTGGATATGTTGACAAGCTCAACTTGATGGACAACTTGATGAATACTTTTCTCATTTTGTAATTTTGGATAGTAATTAAGTAAACGTTTACTTTGGATGTTAACTTCCTCTATTTTATATATATAGATTTATTTTGAGTGTTAACTTTTTATAAATATTTATTTTGAATTATAATTTAATATATTATTACGTGTTCCCACAATTATTTAAGAGAGCAAAAATTGTTTTCCTTTATTGTGAAAAGAAAACGTTAAAAACCATCTTTACACATCTATTAAAACCGCCCCTAAAGTATGGACAATTAAGAATTGCCTCAACATCGAATAAAAATTAAACAATGAAGTTTACATTAGGGATGCTCAAGAAATCGCCTCAACAAAACATTATTGAGGCGTTTTAAATCCTCCAAAACATAATCCTCCTAAAAATTACTTTCCCCACCGCAAGTCAAAATCGCCCCTATTAATCTTGGGACGGCTGCACCGAGGAGGGTTGAGCGGCGGTTTAAAAACCATCCCTAGTGAATATAGAGACGAATAAAACCGTCCATAAATGTATTAAAAACCGCCCCTATACCTATAGACCATTTGTTTTGTAGTGTGAGTTGTCTTTAGATCAAATTTTTCATTTTATGCTTAATTTCCTTAGTCAAATAACTAGATTTTTTGCTTGGTCCTTGGTTTTCATAATCTGATACTTGACAAATTTTTTGGTGTAAACAAACACAAGAAAGATAAACTTGTTTGAATACTAATATGGGACTGATAAACAAGCTTGAACTCATACTTTTGAAATTTTAAAGGAACCGAACTTGAACACTTCAAATCTCGTCTCAACTTGGTTTTTCTATAGCCCTAACTCCAAGTTACTGGGATAAAGTTCACTTTCGGGCCTAACATTTTGTTCAAAGTACAATATTGGGTCGAATTTTTTTTTGGTCCAATTCGATGTCAAAATTTTTCATTATAGCTCAATTATGGTGTTGATTAGTGCACTAATAAATAGAAACTTATATGTTACTAACAGTGTTATATCAGAGTTACATTGTAACGTTAAATTGTAATTTTTAACATCATCAGTTCAAAATGACATTGTTTTATTATGATAACTGAGTTTAACTTATCCAAATAACTCAAAAACTAAAATAAATCCAATTTTTTTGATAAAATTTTCTTTTTTTTTCTGTTAAACCCACAGAGACAACTTCTTTTCAGTAACAACTGCTAAAATTTAATAACTTTTTTTCAATCTTAAATAATCAATTCTGCTACTAAAAATGAATTTCTACCATATTTTTATAAATCAAAGACCCTAATTTGAACTATAGTACAAACGTTAAGTATTAAATTGAACCCAAAAAAGATTGAACCCAATATTATACTTTGAATAAAATGTTCAGCTCAAAATTGAACCTTATCCTCCAAGTTACTGCTTCCTTTTGTCTATTTTAATAGACAGTATTTTTATATCAATTTTCTTATTATTATAGAATTTTTTAAAAATACTGTATTGTTTAAAAGAAATTTTTATCATTTTCAAAAAAATGAAATATTTATCTTATCAATGTCAATTTCTTCATATTATTTGATTAAAATAACTCAATAAAATAAAAATAATATAATAAAATTACATAATAATTATTAACTTATTTTAAGTATTTATTTGTTTTTGTTGTTCGATACACTTAAAGGAATTAAAATATTTAATATTTTAAATTAAACACATAATTAGTGATATCAAACACCCTTTAGTCTTGTCTTATTTAATTTTAGCAATTTTATTTTACAAACAAACAAATCTTCTTCAAAAATAATTTTTTACACTTCTATTGCACTCAGTATATTCTCAAGATGAATATTTTATATTTATTAATCTCGATAATTATGATCATTCAATATATTGAATATGTTCTTTTGAGTTTGAATTTTGCTGAAATAACACTTATTTTGGTTTGAAAAAAAAAGTGAAAGAAATTACAACATTTTTGTGGAGAAAGCGTGTGCATGGCACTGAGCTTTGGCTTTGTGGTCGTCGTTGTCATATACTCGTCGTTCACGACGTTGTTTGGTCCAACAAATCATTATGTTTTTTTATTGGAATTGACAGTTTATTCTAAAAATCAACATATTCACACACCTTTTGATTTAATATTTAAATTTAAATTCTTATTGCTATTTTCTGAGAATAATAATGAATGTTGAACATCGCTATTCGATCACCATCTAAAAAAAAGAATTAAATCAGAGAGTTAGAAAATTTGATCACGACTATACTACGATACTTAAATTAGTATTTTGGCAGAATGAGTGCAACTTGAATAAACAATGAGAGGTTTGTTTATAGATAAGTGATAATAAGTTGTTTAACGTTTTTTATCTTGTCTTGAATTTTTTAATTGCAAGCGGAAAATACAGGCTATAACACTTTCTAATTTATTTAAAATATATAATCTCGCTTAATTTATTTTTTCGTAATTTTTAAATTAAATTTATCTTTCATCATCGTGTTTACTATAAATGAAGCTTCTGCCACTAACATCATCTCCACAACCTACTTCTTCAACTTCTCTCTCTCATCAAATTTCTTGAATTCCAGTCCAAGTCCTTAGAGTATATTTCTTTGGAACAAAATATGTTGCATGGTCCAATTCCAGTGTCTATGTTTCAACTACCAAGTCTCACTCATCTTGTTCTTTCTTATAACAACTTATCAATATCCATCCCCAACATTTTCGACATCAATTTGCCCAAGCTTACATCTCTGTATTTATCATTTTGCAACATAAATGAATTCCCCATCAACATCAATTTGCCCAAGCTTACGACTCTGCATTTATCATCTTGCAACACAACTGAATTCCCCACTTTCTTGAGAACCCAATATATTCTGAAGGAAACCAGTTAGAAGGAAACCAGTTAGAAGGCAAAATGCCATCATCTTTGGTGAATTGTAAAAACCTAGAGCTTCTAGATCTAGGACATAACATGTTTAAGGATGAATTTCCAGAGTGGTTGAAGACTCTTCCAATGCTACGTACGAGTCCTTGTCTTAAGATCAAACAAGTTACATGGACCTCTACCAAATTTTGTAGTCAATGATTCTTTCTTCAAAATGCAAGTACTTGACCTCTCCTCCAATTCTCTTGTCGGACACTTACTGAGCTTAGGAAATCTTCGAGCTATGGTGAATGTTGATGAAACTAAAGGTGCATCGACATATTTAGGGAGTAAATCAGAAAATTATGACTACTCTATAACTATCTATGTCCAAGGATATGAAATAGAAATGCAGAAAATCTTTCATGTCTTCAGAAGCATTGATCTATCAAACAACGCATTTGAAGGGGAGATTCCATTTGATATTGGTAAACTTGTTTCCCTCAAAGGGTTTAATCTTTCTCGCAACAATCTCAAGGGTCGAATTCCATCATCAGTTGGGAATTTGAAAAATCTTGAATGGTTAGACATCTCTTCAAACAAGTTGATCGGAGAAATTCCAACACAGTTGGTTGATGTGACCAGTCTTGCCGTTTTGAACTTTTCAAACAACCAACTTGTGGGACATATACCTGAAGGAAAACAATTCAACACATTCACAACTGAATCATACAGAAATAACTTGGGATTGTGTGGTTTTCCCTTCTCAAGTAAATGTAAAAATGAAGAGTTAGAGACACCTGTTGCATCAATAAAAAATGAGAAAACTTGTTTTTACTGTCATGGATTAGGGTGGCAATCTGTGGGTATCGGTTATGGATGTGGAATGGTATTTGGAGTTAGCATGGGTTACATCATGTTTTCAATATCAGAGACCTCGATGGTTGATGATAATTGAAGATAAACTGAGGCTCACACCACAACGAACGCGTAGATCCTGGAGAAGAAATGCAAGAAGAAATTATATAAGTTTTAGTTATGAAGGCTTGTTCATCGCTGATTCTAAAATTTGTAGTTAAAACCATCAGGTGTATCCGTGCAATGCAAGAAATTTGATATATTATCATTGTATTAATTTTGTTAATCTAAATATAATATAGTTTTCTCATAAATTATTTTAGACTAAAGCAATACTTTAGTCAATTTATCAAGAATTATGCCTTAATTTAAATTTTGTAAACAAATAAATATTTTTTAACATTTAACATCTAAAGTCATAGAAAGTAAATTATGACAATAAACGAAAAAAATATATTTTAAGAATAATATTACAAATAATACACTAAATAAATTTAATAATATTTAAAATAAATATTATTACAGATAATACACTAAATAAATTTAATATTTTAAATAAATTTACATTATAAGATAAATATATGGAGGCCCAGGCAAATATCAACTTTTTTAAAAAGTCCTTTAGCTTTATAATAGATATGTATTTTTCAATGCTTACAAATTAAAATAAAAATAAATTGATATACAAAAGGCTTCTAATCTATATCTATATATGATCTAAAACAGAAGTAAAGACTTCTAATTAGACATAAGATTTCATACATGTTTTCATTAACCGACACTTTAAATTAAGTTACAACACAAACATTAAGCATAACATTAACCGGTTCTAACTATATCGAAACCAGTAGAAAGTGAATACAAACAGTCTTCACGTGTACTCCTGTTCAAAATGGATTCAATTACTTTCCATGGATGCTTTGTTCCCTGAAATCACCTTGAATTCAACACTAACAACCGTTAAAACTTCCATCTTTAAGTGGCTATTTCTTAATTTTATCCTTCCTGCAAGGATATAAACATTTCAAATATTGAATTTGTGTCATTCGTATCGTGTTTGAGCGAATAGACAATGATGAGAAGATGTTGGAAGGGTATGTCGAGTCTCATTAATGATAGTTACATTTCTCTTGTTTTTTTCCATACCTCAGATTTTTAGAGCTCCATGAAAGAGGTAATAAAACTTGAGAAACGGAACAAAAATTAGAGAATGATATTCAATTTTGGGCTTAACATTTTATTTAAAGTCCAATATTGAGTTCAATCTTTTTTAGATCCGATTCGATATCTAACATTTTCACTATAGTTCAAGTTAAGGTCTTTGTTTTGTAAAAATATGGTAGAGTCTTATTTTTAGCAGCAGAATTGATGATTTAAGATTGAAATAAAGTTGTTTTCAGCAGTTATTACTACAAAAAAGCTATCTTTGTAGGTTTGACAGAAAAAAAAGAAAATTTTAATAAAAAATTTGGATTTGTTTTAATTTTTGAGTTATTTGGATAGTTTAAACTCAGTTATCATAATAAAATAATAACTGAGTTTTGAACTGATGATGTTAAAGATTACCATTTAATGTTCCAATGTAAATCAATGTAATAACGTTAGTAACACATAAGCTTCTATTTATTAGTGTACTAATCAACACGTTAATTGAGATACAATGAACGCTAGACATTGAATTAGACCAAAAAAAGATTAGACTCAATATTGTAATTTGGACAAAACGTTAGGCTCGAAAATGAACTTTATCCCTTTTATAAAGTGTTCAATGGAATGAAAGTGTTTGATGAATAAAGGGAAATAGAATCGGCAGCCAAAATGCAAAATCCAAGAACGCAAAGTTACGTAGCTTTTATGTTTTTTTACAAAATTTTAAGCAATGAGTCAGGCTAGCCCACTAACCAATGACAGGAGTCTCAATTTGACGAATCAGCAGATCAAAATTTGTATGTCTTTTCTAATGTCGTTACGGAGTCAAAGATTGAATCCTACACCCCCTTTGTGCTAATTAACCCCTTTTTTGTTGGAATTATGGACGAAAGGTTTATGTAGCTTTTATGTGGTTAATCTTAGGGCATCTTTACTCATTATACTCTTCAAGAGGTTGATGGACATGCTACGTCACCATTTCACTAACACCTCATCTATTAAACTTTTCCTCTGCACTCATAAATCTTTCATTAAACTTTATTATGAGACTCATCATACATCATTCATTATTTAATATAAATAAAAAATAATTATGATGTTTGAATTTTTTTACTAATTATTTGGGTTAAATATTTTGTCTTAATTTTTTAATATAAATGTAGAGTTAATATATATTATAAAAAAATAATGAAATAAATAAATTATATTAGCATTTGGATTTTAAAAAAATTGTGAATTTTAAGAGAATTATGAGTTAAAATTTAAATTTATTTTAAGAGAAGAATGAGAAATTAAAGATGTAAAATATTAAGTATAAATAATAATAAGATTATTTATATTATAAAATATAATTTTTCAAAAAAA
>CANYCX010036792.1:0-11678 GCA_948193385.1 Breynia disticha f. nivosa
AAAATTTTATTTTGATAGTCTAAATTATTATATTCCTCCCCGTATAAATGTATTTATAACAAAAACTAGATTTCTAAAATTTAATATCATTGGTCGAAAAAGGAAATAATATGTAAATGGTATTAAATTTTGGGGGTCACAATCGAGCTCTAGTAGGAAAATTGAGACCACTTAAGATTCTAGAATGGAAGTGGGAGAAAATCACCATGGATTTTATTATTGGTTTATCGAGGAAGTTTAAACGTCACGATGCTATCTAGGTTATTGCTGACAGACTGACGAAATCAACTCATTTCTTAGCTATCCAGCAAGAGGTTACGTTGGATAGGCTTGTTGATTTATATGTTGCCGAGATTGTCAGGTTATATGGTGTTCCTATGTCGATTGTGTCTGATCGTGATCCTAGGTTTACATTGCGATTTTGGCAGAGTCTCCATAATGCGATGGGTATTTGTTTAAGGTTTAGCACGACTTTCCATCTGCAGTGTAACATTCTGTGAAATTTTAGTCATAAATTACGATAGATTAAGGTTTAAACAGTAATATATAAAGGTATATAGAAGGTTGACATATGGTATACAAGGAAAAATGGAAGAAAAATAGGAGAAAAGATGGAAATAGTCGAGTACGCGCAGTCGTGCCGACCAAACGTACTTCACTTTCCACCACGCGTAGTTAACTAGGTATCAGGAAATTCCCTCACCTCTTAACTTACCAAATATTTTACATAGCCAAAGAACTTCAGAGAAAGCAGGGAGAAGAAGGGTTTTGGTCAGGGGAAGCGATTTTTGGTTGATTTCTTTTCCTATCTTTCATCCTAAGTTAAGGTAAGATGGATAAAGGTTTACATAAGGTTGATTTATGGTTGTTTGTTGAATTATCTAAATTAATTAAGATGAATACTTTGCTGGGAAATGATGGATTATGAACTAAAATTAATGGTTTATAAATAAGGAAAGTGTTAGGATGATTTTGGAGGAAGAAAGGATGATTGAATAAAGGAAGAACTTAGGGTTTGTTAAGGTTGACAAGTAGTTGATTCTAAAAATGGATTAATGTTGAATTCTCATGTTTAAAGGGATTTTGCTACTGAAATTATGTGTTAATGAATAGTTAAAATGTAAAAGACATTAGGAAGAATTGTTTTGATGATCTAATCTTGTTTAGGTTAGACTTTGGTATGGTTAAAGCTTAAAGAAAAGTTGATAAATGGTTGATGTAGAGTTGACAATATTGGTATTGAAGCTTAAAAGAATGTTTAATAATTCCTTGTATGTTATGAATGACATACAGGAGGATCTTGACAGTTTTGGAGGGAGTTTTGAGCTGTGTTGTTTGTTGATATTTGCTTTGTTTAGAGGTATGTGTTTCTACGTTTACATATTGATTCATATTATAATTTAGGCGTCTTTCTATTAAATTAGAAAATGGCCTATAATGAAATGTTGAGTTGTTAGATAAATCATAGTGAATATGATTGATATGAAATGAAATTGAATGAAATAGGAAATGTTCATTGATGTTTTGGGTGGTTTGATTGTAAGCTTTGAAAAGCTTATTACGAATGATACGTATTACGTTTGATATGTTCTTTGGAACATTATTATGATGTGATTGTGGGATTATGTGAATATTGGGCATGTTATTATACTTTCCTTGTTGTTCATTTTTTGAACTATACTTAATTTGATTCGTATGCTCTTATGTTATATTGACAATTGGTTGATATATGTTTGATTAACATGCTCTATATGTTTATTCGATATTCATCGCAAAATTGTGATAAATGATGGCTAATTGAGCATGTTGAGCATACTTGAAATGTGATTTGAAATATGAATGTATTGATCATTCATTGTGTTGCATTTTTGTGTGACACTGAGATGTGAAATACAGGTTGGGCCTGATGATTTTGGGTGAGAGCTCGATGCCGGTCTGGGACCGATGATTCCAAAAGAGATCTCTATGCCGTACTTGGTAAGATGTCGGTCTGGGACCGAGGGAAAAATGATATGAAAAGAAAAAGAAAATGAAAATGAAAGAAAGACCCCGGGGCAGACACTTGCATATGATTGCATCGCATTCATATGCATTTGAGTAGCATTCATACTTAGCATTTATGATTACTGTTGATTGAGTTATGAATGTTTTATTGACAGTTTGAAATTGATTTCCAATCAACATGGATGGAATGTATGATTATATAAATGTCTACAATAATAGTTATCATTCTAGTATTTGTATAGCACCATGCGAGGCATTATAGGGAGATGATGTCGTAGTCCAGTTTACTAGAATGTTGAGGGTTTGCGACAAATTGATGGACCAGATTTGGTTCAGCAAACCCTAGATAAAGTAAATGTTGCAAAAAGATATATGCAAGCAACTCAGGATCGTCAGAAGAGCTACTACGATCGACATCATCGAGAGATAGAGTATGCTGTTGGAGATAGAATTTTCTTACGAGTTTCACCTAGAGAGGTGATTCAATTTGGCAGACGTGGGAAATTGAGTCCTAGGTATATATGACCGTACGAGATGATAGAGAGACTGGGACCACTGGCTTATGAGTTAATGTTACCAACAGAGCTGTCGCGATTACACGATGCATTCCATATTTCTATATTGAGATGACATCGATCAGATCCTAGCCACGTGTTGAGTGCTCCAGAGTTGGAGATTTCTGACGAGTTGACGTACGAGGAGGAGCTTGTTGAGATATTAGTCAGACAGGTTAGATAGTTGAGGAATCGCAAGATTCTGATGGTTTTGGTGAAGTGGAGTTTTCATTCACCAAAAGAAGCGACTTGGGAGGTATATTCTGATCCTAGACTTGATATTAAATGTTCTTACTTAGGTTTACTTCAGAGTTCCTTGATTTGAAATTTTGGGACGGAATTTTCTAAGAGGGAGAGAATTGTAACATCCCAAGAATTTTTTGTCGTGAAATTATGATAAATAAATGTTTAAACATCAATATATAAAGGTTGATATAAGGTTGACACAAAATAAACGAAGAAAATTGGAGAAATGCTGAAAAATGGGAAGTACGCGTAGTGGAGGTGGAACTATGCGTGCTCAGCACGACCACACGTAGTCTTGTTTCAACCATGCGTGGATTGGTGGAATCTAGAAAAAAATATAAGAGCATACGAATGAAAAGGCAAGAATTTTTCTTAGACTTATAATCCCTAATTGCAGAGAGAACCAGAGAGAAAAGGGCTAAAAACTTGGGATATTAAGTAGGGGAAGTGATTTTGATTCTTCTTTCTTGTAACCATCCATATTAGAAGTTACAAGTCATCAGGTAAGCTTGGAACGAAGGTTTACTTAAGGTTTATGGTTGGTTTTGCTGAATAGAATGGATATTAATTGATGTTTTGATTGCTGGAATTACTGATTATTATGTAAACAAGCTGAGCATGAGTTTAGGTATATGTTAGGATGATTTTATGCAACAAAGTTGGTGAAAAAGAGTGGAAATAAGAAGGTTAATGCAAGGTTTACATAAGGTTGATTGTTGAAATTGTGAACCTTGTTGATTTCATGTGTTGAATGAAAATTAATGTTAGGCAACTATGTTATAATGTGAATAGATCCTTGAATGAACTTATGCATGTGAAGTTGAAGAAGAATTCTTTAAATGGATGCAGGTTGGTAAGATGAGTTTATAAGAAAAGGATCAATAATGGTTGACTTAAAGTTGATAAATGATTGTTTTGATTCTTCTAAGTAAAGAATGAATGTGTTAATGGTTAGTTGATGCCTTATATGTTATTAATTACATATAGGGGGATCTTTACGACTGTCGAGTGGTTGTTGAGCCAGTGTTAGATTGTTGTTTTTGCTTTATTATGAGGTAAGTGTTCTTACACTTACTATATTGATTCGTAAATTTATTCTTTAAGTTTAGTTAAATGCAATAGTATATGGCCTATAATGATCTGTTGAGATTGTTAAAGTTAGACAAATCAATATTGAAAATGAATCAAAGATTGATGACTTATGTAATTGAAAATGATATGATTGGTAAATGTTGACATATAGTTGATTTGATACCTATGTGGTATGTTTTGATTGAAATGGTGTTGATATTATACCTGTGTGGTATTTTTTGACTTGATAATGATTGAATACCTGTGTGGTATTTATATTTGCTCTGTGTGAGCTGTACGGTGTGCGGATATGAATGTCATTCCTGTGCTGTGTGCTAAAATGAATGTCATTTATACATATTGCATTAGTCTGTGTGGCAAGAATAGTTTTATGTGGACTTACCTATGTGGTTAAAGGACTGAGTTGTGAGCTGTCCTGGACTGAGCAGGGTTCTGTCTGAAGGATGAAACCTTTCATGTGTGAAGTAGAGAAATTCTTTGTGCACTCAGCTGTGTGCGGTCCGGATCCTGGGTCATCCTGTGTGGATTTGCATTGGCATTTCATATCATACATTTACATTTAAATATGTATAATTTCATGATTCTGGTTATGTGTGGATGTTTATATTAGTATAATCTGTGTGATTGATCTTGTGTCGACAATTAAGCCTGTGTGGTTCATAATTGTTGAGAATAATCCTATGTGGATGTTGATTAATGTTATCTTGATATTGCTACGTACAATATGAACGTTTTGTGTGAACTTATGATTTGGATAATAATCCTTCGTGGTTTGTCGACCTGTGTGCTGTTTTTTATCTGCGTGATTTCTTTGACTGGTATATAGAGATGTCATAGGGAGAAAATAGTTAGGCATGCCTTCGTGCTGATTCGTATTTTTCCCCTGCATATCATTTACTTTATGTTAAGCTAAGAATTCTTACTGAGTATATTTTATACTCACCCCCATTTATTGTTTAAATGATTGTGCAGATCGTAGGTAGCTACTGTAGTTGGATGTTAGAGGTGATCAACGTTTCCAGAGCTTACATAAGAGGTCGAGCTCTAGAGTTCATTTTTCAGATTTTGCTTTGTACATACTGTACATTTTTGTATATACATGCAGACTTTGGGTTTGAATGTTTTTCAAACTATTTGCTTTAGTTTGTGTTTTATATTTGAAATGAAAACAGTTTGGGCCGAGTTTTACATAAAGAGCGTGTATATATATATTCTCTCTCCTCTATTATTTTTGAAATTTAATTTCATATCATTTCTTAAATTATATTGATTATCAGAAAAAATAGGACTTTGGAAATGAGCTTCACAAAGTAAGGGCGTAAAATCTATGGTTCATAGTACTTTATAACAAATACTCCCAGATAACGAGGCCTGTTTGCAAACGTCAGTAATAATGGCCAAGAAAGGACGTAAATTGAAATTAAAGTTTGGGATAATGAGTGATCACATTAAGAGATGCATTAGTAGTCATGCATTCGCATTCATTATGTTACATCAAATGTGATTACATGAGTATGTGTTTGAACGTCTAGATTGGCTACTTGAATGAGGGAATTGATGCCATGTGTGGTAGATTATTAGAATGATGAGCTTGTTATGCTTGTGAATTATGATATGAGTTGTGAATGTATTAGAACCCATGCTATGTGACTATGAGTGTAAACATTGCTATGTTCTTGTGGAAAACTTTGAGTGAATGTGCTTGGAAATGGATCAATTTTACAATGAGATGGTATGATGGTATATAGTTATATAATTATAGGTTGATTTCATGTGATTATTTGTGCTGTTAAAATGAAATATGTTGGTTGATGGGTGATTTGAGATGATGATTTATGATAAGGGTTGGTAAAAACATGTTGAATGATTTTTGAGTTTTATGCAGGAAAGCAGAGAACCACACGTGGTGACAGCTAAGTACGCGCGTTCACTATGATCACACATACTTCAGCCATGACCACGCGCTTGTTTGCACCAAAACTATGCGGTGTGGTAGCAAAAACACGTAGTTGTTTACCACCACATGTAGTCCTTGTTAATCAAGCATGGATCTCTGATTTCTGATTTTTGAGGAAACTTAAATATGGATTATGGTTTCAAATCGTATGGTTTCGAGTGTCTGATTACGATGTGATTAACGGAAGATATAATATGAAATTAATTGAGATTTTATATTTATTATGAATTGAAATGAATATGAATAAATTGAAATAGGGAATTTTGTCCATTTTGGTAAGTGTTCCTTATTGAGTCTCGCGACTCACTACGTTTTATGCCTGCCGTGTGGGCAGGGACTTGAGGGACATTTTGGACGAGAAAGTGTAGATCTTTTTGCTTGTTTCCAGCTCATCTACACAAGAACAAAGGATCAAGGTGGGATGTTCACTATGTCTTGTTTTGCTTATATCATACAAAAGGCTTTGTATTGAATATTTGGAAGTGCATAACTGTATTTTGTGAGGTTATCATTGAAATGGGATCGTGTAGGTTCCTTTTCTTTTATAACCCTAACGATTGTATTCCTCTTTACTTTTTTGGAATATTCCTTCTCAAACTTTGTAAAGTTTCGTTTCAAGCAATTTGTGTATACTTTCTAAATTTGTATTCTCTACATGTTCTTTACAAATAATATTATGATGTCCGAATTCGAATATCACCGTAATAGGATTTATATATTCACATAAGGTGGTAAGTGTGACAGCCAAATTCAACTATTATCTCAATTGTTATGATGTTTCCCATAAGATAATAATCGAATTCGGACATCATTTGACTGAAAGAAAGTTTTAAAAATAGAAATAAGCCAAATATATTCATTATGAAAATGTATCTTTACAAAGTAAAGAGAGAAGGGCAGTTTCAAATTGGCCAAGATACAAAGAAAATGTTTTGGTTATAAGGGAAATGAAATTTATTCAATCCTATTTCACTTTTAACCATACATTAGTACATGCACTGTTTTAACAAAACAAATTACAGAAACTTCGTGCACCGCCCACCTTGGTTTCTCGAACACAGCCAACAAAGTATGAACAAGTAATCTGAATCCTTCTCCTAGCAAAAATGGATTCCGCTCGGGCTCCAGCCCCCTTTAATTTCCTGCCAATATTGAATATGGCAGACATAACACGCACATGAGTTTTTGACAACTAATAAGCAACACTACCAAATGGACAATATTCCTTTCTTAAGAAAATAAAATATATATGCAATCTCCTCACAATAACATCACATTATAAGCATATACACATCACTAAATAATCACAAAGTTAAATTAATTCACATTCTAAACATATTCATGGTATAGAGTATAATGACAACTTCAATGTTCACAAAAATACAATTATACACATAGCTAAGGCATACATTTTCACCATTTTTAGCAGAAAACAACACTCTACGCGTGGTCAACCGTTTTTAGCTAAGCCATACATTACCATTGCCTCCACTGCGCGTAGTACAGGTACAAATAAACTCGTGGTCGGCTCAAACTACGCGTGATCAGGGCGACCACGCGTACTTTGGCGCCACAACGCGTAGTATGCTGCTTTCCTGCATCAAAGCTCAACAAAACATACCATTTCAATTTCTAACCATTCTCTAACATCATATCCTATTCCTAACCAAAAAATCAATCAACAATAACCATTACTACATATATAATTACACGCAACTAAATCCAATCCACTTAATCATGCATCATCAATCTACATTTGGCGAGCCTAATCCATGTCCACTAAAACTTCTATGAAGAACACATAAAGCATAACATAAAGTTGGCACAATATATATATTCATGTCATGTTTCACAAGCATAAGTAGCACACCATACACTTTCAAGACATGGCATCATTTCTTCATTAACAATATTACCAAGGTCACCAGTGAACACATAATCACCCAATCATATACATATAGTTTTCATGGTTATGAATGAATACTTCTAATGCATTCTAATGCAACCTCCCATCAACTTAGACTCTTACTTTCATTTACGCCCTTAATTGGCCATTTCTTTTGATGTTTGCAAACGGGCCTCCTCGGCCGGGAGTATGTGGTTATAATTACTATGGACCATAGATTTTACGCCCTTACTTGGCCTATATAAATGCCCTTAATTGGCCTGGCGTGCTAGACACTTAAAAAGTGAATCGAGTCTTCCACTGTGTCGCGGTAACGTATGTTTTATATACTACCACAATTACGCTCCCTTGATCCATAACCACTCCCTCAAATATATTGCTCACTAAGAGCTATCATTAAATTTTACTCTTTCCACTAAATACTCACATGCATGAACATGAAAGTCTTCTCATGAACAACATATGCCTCAAGACCATTTCCAAATCATACCATCTCAAACATGAGTTCTCCAAACCTTTAATATAACCAATAACATGAGAAATACATTCATCTTTTCACTGATAATATATCAAGTATCAACATACATACCAAGTCCATACAAGTCACAATAACTCAATACCCAACCATCAAATTAAGCACATCATCATCAATCATTTCCAAAATCACCATTTACAACACAATAAACATGTTACACAACAATTTCATAAGAACATAAACGATTCTCATATGACATACTCATTAAATTAGGCATAATTAATTCAACATTTCACAACACAAAACACACTACCAAGGAATATTGCATTCTTGTTGCTTATTTGGCAAGCAACTCCTAAAACTCTTGCCTGGAACGGTCCCTCTCCGGACTTTTGACCTCTTATTACACAATTCACAAATTTATATTAACTATTCATATTAATGACTTCCTAAGTGAGGTCTAGATAGAGAGAGGTTCAAAAGAGTTATATATATGATTTTGGGTTTAGGACGGTTTTGCCCTCAGAACATATGTTTTACCGTTCTTACATTTTCTCTCTCCCAATAAACCTAATAACTTTCGATTATTTTATAAATCCCTAATTTTCATTTCATTAACCAATTTATTAATTAATTAAATCACGAAAATTTTATATACATTTCTGTATATACATAATTAAATCAGTTAATTTATCTTAATTTTTAGGACGTTACAGGTAGTCGAATTTGGCGGTCACATTTAGTGGTATCAGAGCCTAGGTTGTTAAAAACCTTGGTTTTCTGATGTCATGGGTCTTAAGACATGTATTATTTGGATTTTTAAAACAAGTTTTCATTACATGCATGCGAGATTTTTGGTAGTTAATTTTCTTTTCATGTTTTCTAAATAGGAGTCCTTTTTCCATTTTTATGATTTAGAATGGAGGAGAGACAAGGAGATAGTGCACATGCAGCCCCCTGTTCTTTTGAGTTAGTTCAGGGTAATGCCAACGTCCCCAATGTAAGTGAGCAAGCACCATTTGAATAGTTCTTTTGGATTTGCCCATTGATTTGAGGATGAAAAGTAGTACTAAACTATAATATCATACCCATGTCATCCTAAAAACTCCTCTAAAATCGATAGGAAAATTGCGGGTCTTGATCCAAAATAATCGAAATGGGAATCCTGTGGGGCCTCACAATCTCAGCTACATAGAGCCGCGTAAGCTTATCTAAATTTTCATTATGTTGAACTACTAAGAAGTGTGTAGCTTTAGCCAACTTGTTTATTACTACCATACTCTATCATGGTTACAGAATGTCCTCAGTAACCCTATAATAAAGTCTGTTGTGATCTTCTCCCATTTACACTCAAGAATCTTTAATGATTTCAAATTTTCCACATGAGTTTGATGTTTAACCTTTATTAGTTGGCAAGCTAAGCACTGAGCTACAAACTTCGTGATCCTTTTCTTTATAATCACCCACCAATGCATATCTTATAAGTCTCGGTACATCTTAGTATTCCCGACATGTAATGAATAGGGAAAGGAATGTGCCTCAACCATTATAGCCTCCTTGATATCAGCAATTTTTTAACACATAATCATCCTCCATAGTACAACACTCCCTCCTCATTGAGTCAGTGTTTCATTTTTCACATTCTCTTTTCTACCTTCATTTTTATTGTCATCAAATGATCATCCTCTTATTGGGTTTCCTAACATGTTCTAAGTCTAAAGGTAGTGGGAAAACAATTCAAGCACATCAAGAATAGCCCAAGATCATATCAAAATCGTGACCAAGCATATGTTTACAATCAGAATACAACAAGTTGATATAAAATCGAAACTTGAAAGAAAAAGACTCACCTTTAGATTTCTCCTTTAATGTCGAATGGTTCTTAGCCAAGAATAAGAACTACCATTTTGAAATACTTCGAAACAACCTTTGTGACACCAATCTAAAACCCCAAGCGTGGTTCTTCTACAACAGTAACACACAGATTAGTCAGAAAGGTGTACTAGCACAAGGGAAAAAACGTATCACTTATTCTTAGTCAATTCAAATGAGTTTCAAGTGAAACTGAAGGCATAATATCAATCAAACGAAATGATCAACCCCTAAATCTCACTTCACTCTTGAGATAAAACCCTAAAATCACACTCTTTGATATTCTTGGAAGGCGCAAGCCAAAGAGAGAGGTGTTCAGGGAGCGGCACTCATGTGTCAAAGAAATTAGGGTTTTGTTCCTTTTTAAAGACAAGTCATTTGTTTCATTAAAACACTTGACAATCTTAATGCCATTAGGACTTTGATAAGTCTTTAATAATATTAAAATTCATTTAAAAGATGCCCCTTTTAGCTATGACACTATATGGATAATTAAAAGATTTTTACTATTTTAATTTATCCCACATAATCCTTGTCTTAATTTAAGACATACTTCCTAAATTTTCTCTTTCTTATTTCTTACATGTTTTCCACTTAAGACATCATATTTAATAAATAATCTTTGTCTTAGAAAATCATGTAAGAAATATTATTTCTCATCCATATTAAGCCCAATTACCAAAATTGGCCCATATGCCCGATCTAGCTCAATAGATCGATTTTGACCTAAGGTGAAATACTGAAATTACCCTTTTAGGTTTTTTGCCATCCATGTGCGATCTGTAGGACTATTTAATAAAGGCAATGAGTTTAATAACTCATAAATCATAGGCAGTCTTTAGTAAGACACAATGCTCACCCTAAATTAAATAGCTGACAAGCAGTGTCAACAGCCTTACTACAATTCAAATACATCCCTTGACCTTCCGTATCTTGATTAGCATAAGGCATGTCGTTAACACCATTATTTAATGCTAAATCACTTTTCTTGATCTATATGAAAAAATTAATAAATTCAAATAGATGACTTAATCATTTCATTCGGGTGCGACCACACTCTTTCCAACCTTGTCTTTCAAACGGCTAGTGATATCAACTCTCATTGAGAGGGTCAATCCCTTCACTTCACTCCTGCTCTTACTTATGATTCATAGCATAACCAATCATATCAATACTTGTCAACCTTTTACAGCCACATTAAGCGTATGTCAAAGTACACTAAAAATCACAATAAGAGACATAATGATTTTTAGTGTGAGGATAATATTTGATATTGCAAATAATGATCGCTCTCCAAGTATAGCGCTCTCCATTGTATCTATACACTTTGCTAGATATCCCAAATATCTATGACCCATAGAACATGATCATCTACAAAGTACATACTAGTCTTAATTTATTTCTATTCCCATAGAAACAAGTGAATAGGGGCATTTAGAATATTAATCTCAAAACTTCCAGGTTCTACTATCAAGGTCCTCAACCTTGATACCTCAAGTGCTTAATGAACATTCTTGGATATTTTATCAAACATATACCACAGGTCAATACATGATATGATAAAATAATGCC
>CANYCX010037028.1:0-12035 GCA_948193385.1 Breynia disticha f. nivosa
TGGTGTCAACAACATTACCAAGTTGGTGTGTAGAGTTTTTCTGTAATGAATTCTTGAAAAAATTGATGAAACAAAGCTATCAAGAATATGCAAACCTCGATATGGCAAGAATATGCTAACCTCGATATGGCAAGAATGTTCAAGAATAAAGAAAAGTGAAGAGAGAAAACACGTTAAAGAAGAAAAGAGAGTAGAAAGAACACCTTAAGAAGCATAAAGAAAAAAAAAAGTTGAGCTTGTTAAGTTAAAATGTTAAGTCATCCTTTTTTACTTATTATATTTTGTACTTTTAACTTAATTTGTTAATTTAAGTTGTTGTCTCATAGTTGTTATTAAATAGACTTAAAATTCTAAGTGTTGAATATTTTAAATTATGTTCTGAATTATTGTTATCAAACGGGCCCTTGCTAAAACCATAAATTTTCTTGGGTTTGTTACACCTATACCCCTTAATAGTTTAATTTTTACAAAAATGCATGCATGATGAAAATATTTAAAAAATGCACTTATTTTTTAATATGATTGACTTAATATCCAGATTTGTTGATAAGGACAAAAAAGGAAATCCATAAATGAATCTAATCCATCTTTTGTCTCTTCTAATCACTCTTCTCTCTTCTAACTCTTTTTTTATTTCTTCTTCATTTTCTCACTTATTTTTTTTAATTCTACAGATTTTATCTTCTTATTTTTCTCTTTATTTTTCTTTCTTGTTTTATTTTATTAATCTTTTAACTTAATTTATTCAATTAAGTTCCAAAAACTTCAAATAAGTTCATGAATTTGAAATAGTTAATGTTATTTTTTATTTTTATTCATTTCAATTTGTTTTTATATCATTTATTAAAAATCGTTCAATTTAGTATGTATTAGTTTAAAAATTGTTAATACAATGATCAATAATGTTCATTCGTTGTTAATACAATGATCAATAATGTTCATTCGTCTTAAAACTTATTTATGAACTTGTTCTTTTAAGAAATGTTCAAATTAGAATAATTATGTCTAATTTTGATTAATTATGTTCAACCTTGTATCCTGAATAATATGTCCAAAAAAAGCCCTTTCAGCGGGAATACATATTTAACTTCCTGAATAAATGTCCAAATAAGTACAAATTTGATCAGTTAAAAAAAAAGAAAAGGTTGAAGACAATTGAAAAAAGTTCAAAGTATGCACAAATTAGTTCAAAAAAGTTCAAAAGGTATAAATTTGATCAAATAAGTGCAAATTTCAGCAACTTAACAAATTTTTAAATTAAAGAACAGATTATTTTCAAAAAAAATATTCAAAAAGGTACAAATTTTATCAAATAAGTATAAATTTGATTAGATGAACAAATTTTCCAATTAAAAGCACAAATTAATTCAAAAAAAGATCGACAAAGTACAATTTAGTTAATCAAACAACAATTTAATTCAAAATAAAATAAAACAACCTATGTATTGTTCAAATAAGTAAAAAATTGATCATTTAAAAAAATCTGAACAAACCAGATGAAAGAATACACATATTACTTCATAAACAACAATAAAATCTCAAAAAAAGTATAACAAATAGTTCAACAAAGTTCAAACGAACAAAACAACATAAAAATTACAGAAAAAGAAGCTAAATTATGAATATAATAATCAAATACCTAATTGAAGGTAAAAACAAGTCAAAAAAAACTAAAAACTTGTAACATCCTGATTTTTTAAAAAAATAATAAATACTATGAAAACTAGGGTTAAAAGAATTGAAATGGAAAGTCAAATAGATGGAGGTGAATCAAGAATGAATTGCAAGAAGGAAGCATGAGTAGTGCTTGATTTGACTAAGTGAAATATAAGATTATACTAAAGATATTTTAAACATGATAAAAAAAAAATAAGTATACATTCTTTTTATTTTTGTTTGATTTGCCAAATTTCAGTTACATGTTGATGAAGACACCATTTAAAAAACATACCTCAATTATATTTTTGAATGATTTGCTGACCTGGATCATTTCTACTTTGTGTGTAATGTTCTAATCGAGTGATACCTCTCTTTATGTGTTCTTGATTATTCTGGGTTTTTTTTATATTTTTTTTCTCACCAATTTTTGTCTTTATGAATATGTGTGATGATATGTAAATGTTTTCTAAAAATATTTTGATGTATTCTTTAAAGATTCAGACGGTTTGATTCTAGATTCTTTAATCAACCAATTTTTTTTGAATGTATTTAATTTGAAATCAAATCTTGTGTCCTTAATTGTACCATTAATTTAGATAATTTTTTTTGAATCCCTAAAATTAAGTCTTTTAGGGGTTAATCCATATCATAACTATTTATATAAGATCAGATTATGTAATTTAAAAATAATTACAGAATAAAAAAGTGTCATAATTGTAAATTAAACCGAGTTGTCATTTTTATGAATATTTATTAAATCTTCCATTTTAGATAAAATATCTAAAAAATGCTATTTTAGATGAACTCAAATTAAACATGCCATTTTAGTAGAAAGAGTTTGAAAAGATGCTCTTTTGTTTAATTGTTACTAAAATAATAGTTATTAAGCCTTAAAGCAATGGTTACAATATGGAAGACAAAGTAAAAAGGTTTTAATTCATACAAGACATATTAACTTTGCCATAGGGAATTTTTTTATGTGTTAAATGAGCTTCATTAATAATTACAAAGCCCAAACGGTATGTTTACAATATGGAAGACAAAGTTCAAGGTTTTCAAACAAAGTACTTAGGATGGCAAATTAAAAAATTGACTTTTCTTTTTTGCCACCTCAACTATACTTATTCCTATTTTTATCATACTTATTCTTATTTTGTCATTCTTCTTCCTTTTTTTATCTTTATATTTAAACCTCATTTCTCTATCATGTTTCTGTGTATCTCTCTTTCTCTATCACCTTCATTCTTGTTTTTCTCTCTTGTCATAGAATTATCAAGTTAATTTCTAAGAAAATTGTAAAATACGAGTCCAAATCCACTGACAATTGTTGTTACACTTATTCATTCATTTAGTTATTGTACTAGCTACGAATTATTTCATTTATTGGCAGAAAAAGAAATGTGTTGTATGAAGAATCATTTGAGCTCTATTCTAAGTAATCACTTGTGATTGTGGCCTTAATAACATGTCAAACAGAGAAGTCTGATTGTGGTTAGCATATACTTATGTAATCTAATAGGTAGTCCAGAATGCTTCAAATATCTTTTCCAACATTGATGCAAATGGAAGAATCTATAATATGAAAATGGATGTCTATTCAAGATTAGTTGTATGACCTTACCTCATTAAGAAAATGCTTCAGGTGAGTTATTTTAGTGTTTTGTTTTTCAATTTTATTATTGATAAAGCTTCACAACGATTTTAAATCTTTGAATTTGTTGTAAATTTATCTTACAATATTACATTTTTGTCTATCTGGATGTCATCACCACTTGTGCTTTGCATAGAATCAAACTTAGAGTAAGTCCTTTTTGCATGGCTGTTTTTTTTTTCTAATTCTATGTTAATATTCAGAAGATTCTAAAAAGCAAGAGGAATGTTGTGCAGTTAGAATCAAAAGCATGAATGTTTGGGCACGATCTTTTTTTTTTTTGGACTTCAAGATTTGACCTTAACATTTTGTCACCTTTTTGTCAACTTTATTTGTCTACTACAAGTTGACCACAAGGTGATAACTCATAGAAAAATGTAAAAGAAATTGACAGCAATGCACATTACTGATTTAGAAATTAGGGTTTGACTATTTGTTTTTTTAATATTTTGTCAATATTTTGTCAACTTGTTGTCAATTTTTTTATCTACTGCAAGTTGACCACAAGGTAACAACTCATGGAAAAAATATAAAAATATTTATATGTAAATGGAGACAACAAGAATTGATTTTTGAACCTCTTACAAATTTAATAACCTTTCTACTATTTGAGCCAAGAATCAACAGATGAAATATAAGTTACTTAAATAATATTTCTTTTTTTATACGCTGGTATTAGTGTAAGCAAAATCATATTAAGTGTTACTATTGGGAAATATTTTATGACGTGACATGTATGGAAACTTGGTATATTAAATATGGTAAAGGTGTAATTTGACCAAGGTTTTCATTCATTAAAAAACATATTTTAATTTTGGAAGGGGGAGAATTTTGTTTGTTCAATGGGTCATAAGTAATAGTTAGAAAGGCCAAATGCTATGGTTACAACATTTAAAATATAAACATGTGCATACATTTAATTGTAAGCAAAAATTTTACAAGGAATAATAATATAGAATAAATTGATTTGAAAAATTAATATAAAAACTTAAAGAACAATTATTATAATTGAAAATAATTTAATCTGTAAAAGTGTGCAAATTTATTGAAAGAAGGATAAATTACACTAATACTACCTTTAGCAAACAGTTTAACAAAAATGCCAACCTTAAATATTTCTTAACAACCAACACACTTAAAAATATTGATTTAAAGCAACCTGAATTGTTCTATAAAATAGTGTCATGTGTGTATTGAAAAAATGAACAATGAAATCAACAAAGAGGCTATAATCAAAAGAGGTAGAAATTCTAAAAAAATATTTGAAGAGGCGTGCTAATGCTAAGAACATTTGAATACTAGTAAAAATAAGAAAATATCAAAAAAATAGTATTTATAAAAAAATTTCTTTTTAAAGAATTGGTGAATTTGGTACTAAATGTAAAAAAAGATGTATTTACTTTCATTTGATAATAGTAAAATAGTGTTAATGAAAATTATTTTTTTGAATTTTTGGGAAAAAAAGAATGTATTTGTGAAGGGGTTAGTTTTTTTAGAAGTCAGTATATTGTAATGCATTAATGTAATACATTCTAATATGTGTGAGTGTTTATAAAGTTTAATGAAAGATATGTTGATTATTTTTTATGGTAAAATTTTTTGATAATTTGTAAGGATTGATTATGCGTAAGTAAGTATGATGTAAGAACTTTTTAATGAAGTTGGAAAAAAACTTTTGTATTAATGTAATTGAATGAAAAAGAATGTATGTTAATTTAGAAAAATTGTTTTCATAATTAAATACAATAAATACTGTTAAAAACTTATTTTATAAAGGTAAAATACTAAATTATTTGTAAGTAAATAATAATACAGTTTATATTTTATAAAGGTAAAATTGCAGTAAATTATTATGTGTATTGATGTGTATGAGTTATAGATAAAGTAGTGATGTTATCGGTAAGTTAGTTGTGCTTGTAAAAATATATGTAATATTTAATTTACATTAATAAATAATTTATTATTTTGTATGATGTAATAAGTTTGTACATGCATAAAACATGAAAATTGATGTGTAACAAAAAATTCTAATATTAATATTATAAAAAATAATTAGTTTGACATATGATATAAAAAGATAAATTAATTAAAAGTTCAAAATTTTACCCTTTTGCCAAGTATTTAATAAGGTGAAATGAACCACTGTATGGAGATTTAGGAATTATGTAAATTTTTATACCCATAGTTACAAGAAAACATATAGTTACAAGAATAATCAATGCTAAACTAAATAACACACGTAGTCATACGGATGAACATAAAGTGACAAAATAGAAAGAGTAGTTACAGTATATAGGTTATGATAAGTTACTATTAGATTTTAAGAATTTCAAACTGAATGTCACCATAAACATTTAGGTTTTCCTCTCATTCGAACGGTGGTGGTTACACATTCATTGGCATTAAATTTTCTTAAAAAATAGAAGTTATTGACTTTGAATCTGTCAACGATTTGAAGATTTTGAGTGACGAGATAACTTTATTAGTATACTGAATGAATTTTTTTCGTATTCCTTAGTGCTATGGAGAAATTATGTCTTATTTTAAAATAATTGTAGATACAAACTCATGTGTTGCTAAACGAGAGATGTTTGAATATTTATTTGCATACTCAATGGTTAGATTGCGGTCATGTCGAGGTAATGAACTAAGCAACTTGTTTATTGTTCATTAGGAATATGATGAAATGAAATAATTGACTGGGGTTTTGGTGTTTAACATTGTTGTTGGTATGGGTAATGCATTTGTTGGGTTTTTGTTGAGAGGGTTTTACATTTTTTGTTGGTTTAAGTGAATTTGTTTGTGTAGAAAAGTGATTTGTGGTGAATTATTTATTTGGATTATAAGAGGTTTGTTTTTTAGTTGTAGTTAATGAGAGAATGTTAGAATAAAATGTTGGATTATGGTTGATTTGTCATTAATGAAATGTAAATTTGTAAAAATTTTAATATTGATAACACTTTGATTTGTAATGAGATAACGTTTGCATGAAAATTTTTGTAATAATGTTAAGATAAAGGCAAAAGGCGAGAGGCTAAAAAAAAAGCACATGTTGAAAACAAAAGAGATGTTGTTGAGCAAGGAGAGATTGAGCAATAAGTGAATATTCAAGATGAAGCAGATGTTCATGAAGAAGAATGAGATGTTGAAGAGGTAGGAGATGTCATTATTAAGAAAGAATATGTTCAGTAGGAGGCAAATGTAATTGATGAACAAGCAGAAGTACACCATCAAGCTGATGTTAATAATGTTTAAGCAAATGTTGAGAAGCAAGCTAATGTAATAGAGCAAGTGGCATGTGAACCCAATGATGCAAATGTACCACAACACAAAGAAGTAAAGGGAAAAAAAGGAAAAGCTATTGAATTTCATTGTTGTTCGTTTGTATTCACACTTTTTTGATTGTGTGATTACATGAAATGAGGATGTGTTCATGAAATTTTGTCAGAGTTCAATGTATTATCCGTGTTCGAGGTCAACACCACAAAAATTTGTTAAATCTTGCTTTCTGTTGGACAAAAAGAGGAAGAAGCAAGTTGACAAAATGGGTTTTGGTGGTTTGATGAGAAATAGAATAACAAAGAATGAGAATACGAAAGCAATGGAATTGATGAGAAGGTTTGTTATTAGCTCAAGGAAACTAGTTGTGAATGTAAAGGAAATATTGTTAAGTGAGGAGGTTGTATGTTGAATTCTTGGATTGTCGAATGGTCCATTGGTAATTTAAAAAAGGAATGATTCAATATATGAAGGTGTACAGAGTAAGAAGTGTAAGACATTTGATGACACTGAACATGAATTAGATAATACTGGTGATGCTCGAGAGTGGAAGGCAAAATTTATTGGTTTAGCACATGACTATGTGTTATGCCTAACCTCTTTAGTTCATCTTTCTCAAGTAATTTATTCCATGAATTTGTTGACAATGCCAAAGTTATGAATTGGTGCAAACTAGTTCTAGACGAGTTGTGTAAAGGTGTTCAAGATTTGAAGAAGACTTTAGCCACAATTGATGAAGACAAGAAAAAGAGTATATGGTTGAAAGGGTGTACATTATTGCTTGAGGAAATATAATAAAAATGAGAACTTCTATCTATAATCGTTGAAGAGATAAATTTAAAGTGGATATTTTTTTTCTTAAATTTTAGCTTGTGTATGCAGAGAACTTTTAGAGTGGGATATTGTATAAGTCATTATTACAAAGAAACACCGAGTGTTATTGATTTGATGGATGAAATGTTGAATGCATTGTATTCAAGAAATGGAGATTTTGAAAGTGACAGTGTATGGCAGTGGAAATTGTGAAATTAAAACTTAAAGTTTACTGTACAATTACATGTTTTGACTTCTACCAATTGTTTTTTGTGATTTATAGGTTGATTTGGTCCCAAACAACATAAAAGTAAGTGTTGAAGACTCATTTTGCAGTGATGAGAGTATAACTGCTAAAATGCATTTCATGCGATCATTTTATTTCTTTTTCTTTATTATTTTGCATGTTTTTTTTCTCGTTAATTGCTTGTTCTGAGACCATTTTATGTCTTATGTCTTAGGTAACATCTCGCGCCTAATTGCGTGGAATTGGAACAAAATTGGTTGTATCTTTGAAGGACTCAATTTTGTCAACTACACGCAGTGATCAACAAAGTATGCACAGTCGCTGTCCAGAACGCATACTTCCAGAATAAAAACCGCGTGTCGAATCTTAATAAATGTATGGTCGGCATGACCATGCGTACTCATGCTTCCACCGCATGCAGCTTGCTATGATCGACAGAGTCGATTAGTGCTTGAAGGAAATTAAGAAGTCTTAAGGATGTTTTGGTCATTTAGAATATGTTTTAATTAGGTTTTAGAGATACACTGTTTAAACACACTTTAAACTCTTAATTAGGGGTCTCTTTATTCTCTTTTCAGTTTTTAGGAGCCACCATTTAGTATTTTCTTTGCACAGATTCTAGGAGGTTTATTATGATATGCAACTAAGTTCCTTTTCAAATTTTGGTATTTTGAAGTCTATTTCTAGTATTTTCATAAGATTCTGAACTTATTAGTATCAATATTATTATTGCGTTTAATCCACTGTTGTGTTGATTATCTATTATTGTTTGTTAATTGATTTAATTCAGTTGGTTGAATTGATTAATATAGCAGTAATTTGTCAGGTAGTGAGTAATCGGTGTATTGCTTATTTTAACACAAGTGACAAGTTAATGATGTTTCATTAATGGTTTGAAGTAATCTTACTTGAATGAATTGCAAGTGTCCATATTTGTTAGTGTGGACAAGGTCTTTATGGTTTTTAATGTGATTGATAAATTAAATCTTTTAGGGTGTCGTATAGATTATTTATTTAATCAGAGAAGTAATTTGTAGGGGTGTCTCAGAACTACCAATGAAATAAGTAAAGATTGGTCATTTAGCATTTGCTAATAACTATAACTTATCTGTAATAATATATTAATTATCTTTTGTTATTTGTGATTGAATCACCAGAATAGATGAATATTTACTGGAGCTAGATCTTTATTAATATTTATTTTTCATTGTTATTATTTTTATTTTATTTGTAATTTATTTATTACTGTCAACTTCTTTTACTTATTTTCTTTGAGTTTTTAAGAATTAGATAGAACTAAACTGATCCTTTGGATTCAACCCTGCTCATCATTGACTATAAGCCTCAAACAACCTAGCGCGGTGAAGCAGCGCAAGATGTTGAAATCGAGCAAAGAATTGTTTTGATGGAAGAACAATTTAAAACGATGCAACAGACAATAGTTTCATCACAAACAGAAGCGTTTGAAGCGAATAGAGAGGCTACAAAGTCAGATTTTTTAACTGCTGATCATAAATGTTGAATTGAACGGGCACAATGACAACATAGAAGAAGTGGACACGTCTAAGTTTGTAGGCAAATAGAAACAATTCTTTTCTGACTTAAGTGTACAATGTGAGGAAACCCTAACTGTGGAAGATGTTAATGATGTTGATGTTCAGGAAAAATCTGTGATTGTTGAAGATGATAATGTGGTGGCTGTAGACACACCAATAGTTGAACCCAGGAAAGATGGTTGCATCGAGGAAGAAGCAATGGGAAAGTCATTATTTTTGATAAGGATGAAATAGAAGAAGTTAATGAGGTTATACCTTATATCATTTATTGTTCTTAAATTGGGAATGTAATTGTTTATTCTAATGTAGCATTTGTAAAAATGTATTTAGAATGAAAGTTTGAGAAGAATTCCTAACGTAGAAAGTATCATCATGGATGGAGTGAAAGCTGTTTTATGTTTAGGACAAAGCTGATTGTTTTATGTTAATGAAAGGTTTGATTGTAGTTTGTATGTGATTTAATATATGAGGAACCTTATAAACTCTGATTATTTGGCAAGAAACATGTCAAACCATTAAATCGTTTAATATAGAATGTTAAAATATCATTTGATTAAAGAAAGACAAAATGTTTGTTTCCTTCATTGTAGGTTAACGCAAGGCTTGACAGTATAGTGCAACCCTTGAGACAGAATATAGAGAATTGGCTTTTGACCCATGTGTTCAATGCCTCTAAATCTCATGTACTGAAGAAGTGTCTGAATTATTGCTTAATGGTGGAAGGTATATACATGTTAAGGATTTTTACAAAGTTATCGCATCATAATAATTTCTAGAAATTTTTCGTAAACATGTTGCATTAAGATTTGTTATTCCAGCTTATAGGTTGAAAAATGTTTAAATTTTATTGTATTTTAATGTAGCGATCCATGTGATAAAATGGCTTAGATATGTGTTACATTATCAATATTCTTTCATTGAATTAGGTTGCATGTAATGTATATAATGTTATGTTCCTACCGATATGTACTGATAAAATGATGTGTTAAATTAAAATATTTTATTATAGATAAGTTCGTTTAAAAATTGCTTCGTTCATAATACCAGTACGATTGGTGACATTAATACGTTGCTTTTGGCATGGAAACTTTTAATTGTAATTTATAGTGAGTATGTCTTACAATAAGGGCAATGAGCTGGCTGAATCTTCTAAATTACATAACGTGGAGGGTGGCATGATTACGAACAAGTGTAATGTCGACAAACATGATTTAATAGATCGGAGTTATGAGGAAATTATTGAAAAAAATTTTAGATCATTAGATGATACTGAGGAGTTCTACGTAGAATATGCCAGAAAAAATGGATTTGGTATTAATCCCGACTCGTTCAAAAAATATACTAATGGAAAGCCTTGTCTTTGATGTTGGTGCTTTGAAAAACAAGGGTTGCGGAAGAGTAAACATATAAGTTGCATCTTTTTAAGTACAAATATGAAGAGCAATAAAAGCGATTTTTGTGAGAACTGTGAAGCAATTTTCCAAGTCAGTTATGATCAATTCATTCAAATTCGGGTTGTTTAAAAATTTGTTATGGAGCATAGTCATAATTTGGTTAGACTAAAGAATATTTCATTTCTAAATTCCCATATGTATATAAGTGATTACGACACAGTTAGAATGTTTTAGAAGGTCTGGACCATGCACAAAGGATATTCGAAATGTACTTGTAACATAAGCAAGAGGTCATAATAAAGCTGGCTTTCAAGGGAAGGACTTGCATAACTATATGTTTATTGCTCGTGGACTCGATGGATCAGATAGTGATATACAGGGTGTGCTATGCTACTTCCATACAAAGAAGGGGAGTGACCCCGGATTTCACTACTCCCATTCAGTGGAAGAGGAAAATGAAATGAGAAATTTATTTTCGACAGATTTCTCTAGCAACTTTCAATGCTTGGGGGGAAGTAATAGCATTTTATTTGATATTTAAGCGAAATAAGTACAATAGACCTCTTGTTCGTATTATTGGAGTTAACTATCACCGTTACCATTATTTTTAGCTGTGTTGTTATTTTAATGTGTCAACTCAAAATTACACATGGATACTACAACAGCTTAGTAAATGCATGAGTGAAAAATTACCTATTAGTGTTGTTATTAACGGTGACCTTTCCATGAGAAAGGCCATTAAGGAAGTCATGCCGCATGCTAAACTTCATTTAGGCTCTTAGCGTATATACTATAAAATGCAACAACACATATGAAGAATGCAAATTTCCTTAAGTAATTTTCTCATCTAATTTTTGTACGAGTTGAATATTTGACCGTGAGTGGACATCTATGGTCAAATAGTATGACCTCAGTAACAACACATGGATTTCATATACCTGGAAGTGCAGAGAAATGTGGGCTGAGGCATATTGTGACGCCCAAAATTTAATTAGTATCTTGATTATTATTTTTATTTTACTTTAAAATAACAATTAAATCTTGAACATCAAAGTTTTGAAAAATAATTTTCAAAAAATATAATACACATCCACACATATATAAAATTTTTATACAGTCATCCTTCATAGTTAAACACACAATAATAAAAATAAAATTTAAAATACATTTCCAAAATTCACACAAAATCAGGAGAGAGAAAATCTCGATACACCGCCCACCTTAGTCTTTCGAACCGAACTGGAATAAAAAATCCAAAATCAAGCTGCACAATGCATTAATCCAAAAGATCACCTAAAAATCTGCCGGACATGGCAGGGCGTAACCGTGAGTCGCGAAACTCAGTAAATAACACGTACCGAAATGGACAACTATCCTCACAATAAAATATTTATAAAGATAAATACAATTAAAAATAAACAAGAGGTCAAATTCAG
>CANYCX010037029.1:0-10812 GCA_948193385.1 Breynia disticha f. nivosa
GAGGGTAAGAGGATTAAATAAGGCACATGGGAGCATGAGGTAGTCTGCTTGTTTGTATTGTCTGAACAAAATGAATGCAAACCCATGTGCTCCCTCAAAACTCCACTTTTGAACCACTTCCTAATTCAAATTCAACCAAAATTATTACAATTTAAAACAAAAATTGTGGTCCTTTTTCTTGAATTTCAATCATCAAAGTGTCTTCACTCTCACAATTGTTATCACTCTCCCACAAATCAATCCTAACCTGATAGTGATCAAACAGCAAGGCACCCGTGTGCCTTACTTGGTATTTCTGGTGCTGAAAAAGATGGGTGTCAATCCTAAGGGATTGTCCTGAGAGTGACCCCTCCCAAAGGAACCTTCACGAATAAATTTTCGTGCTGGAATGGAATTCTGTGAGAATAAAGTTATGAATTTGCTAGTTAAATGTAGAGGAGGAAAAAAGAACCAGAATCGGAACTAGAACTTTCGGTTTTAGAACTGGAATTGAACCGTAGGAACCGACCACATTCAGTTTTGGACCGACGGTTCAATTTATTTTTAATGAAAAATTGAACATAAACCATCAAACCAGAAACAAAACCCCTAACCCGGAACTAAAACGGCCCTAAACAGCTAGATCCGATCCCAGCTCAAGTCTCATAAACCATTGAACTATGTCCAGTGAGATGTTACTTTTTGTGGTGTGTAAAATTCAACTTTATATTTGTTATCATCGTTCTTATACAATTTTGTTCTCAACCTAAGAATTTCCCCACTTTTGACGTAGCATCAACAAGTTTCTACACACCACAAACCCATAGCAAGATATCAGTTCGTGGGGACGAAAAGCCACGTGAAGCGTAGCAGTTGGAGTCATAAATTTCTTCTGGCGCTTTCGCCAACTTTAGGAGCAGACTGGAGTTGGAAATTCAAGACACCCCATAAACTCCTACCTCTGTTTTACGTTTACTGGGGAGTTCTTTTCTACCCATTATCAAAGCCACACCCTATTACTCACTTGCTGTCTCATCCAGTCCCAGAGTACCACTTTACTATACCCCTCTCTATCTCTCCATTTACTTCACCAAAATTCTATTGAATGTTTCAAGAATAATAGGAATCCCACTGGCATTTTCTCACCCTTCAACTTCAATGTCTCTCTGCACCTCCTCACTATTCTAAACAGCACATTCACCTGCTAAATTCAGTATCTAATATATCTTGTGATGCATCCTCTGGATTTTCCAACCCTTCTTGAATTAATTATTAAAAAGAACAATATTCCATAAAAATATTAATTATTGAGAATAAAAACAACCAAGAAGTCTATACTTTTTTCACATTTAGGAACTTTACCATGTCAATTATTCAGCTAAAATACTTGGAAATTGGAATTGCAACACAAAACGATGAAAAGTAATGTGAGCAATAATTACTGACAAAAGATTAAAAATGAAAACCATGTATTTAACAATGAGATTGATGGTGGTAGAGTGAGCAATGAACGAAAATAAAAATATTTAAAATTCCAGAAACTGACATCTGGTTCCAAGCTGATAAACACCAATCAGCTAGTACTCGGAGCCGAGCTACTTGCACCTCCAGAGAGTAACTCAGCTAAAGCGCTCATGGCTCGAACTTGCATCTCCAAAGCCGCTATATAATCAGTAGCTTCCTCTAAAATAACAGGCAATGGTTGTTTCTTACAACCGGGTACTAACCGTCCAAGAACACGTACTTTTCTTTGAACTGCCGGTAAATTCTTCCCTTTAAGCCGTAGAACGCTAACCCTTGATTTTTTTGACCGAGTATTACCAGTTACAGACCCAGACATGAGTTTCTGTCTTTTTTGTTGCTGTTTACGGAACTGGAGTTTAACACGGCTAGTTAATATGGCTCGGCTCCATCTTGTTCTCCCTTTAGCAGCAACAGCAAGGGCTCTATCAGCGGCTTCTCTAACGGCTCGGCCTTGGCGCGGAGCCGATGAGGAAGAAGGGGAGAGTTGGACTTTGCTCAAGGCTTGAATGAGCTTGTTGGAATATATTTGTTGCTGAGCTTCGGTTTTCCATTTAGTGTGGTTTTGAGTTTGGGTTGGTTTGGCTTGGGTTTGGGTTTTCTTCTTCTTTTTCCTTTTTGAGCGATCTGAGTTGTTGGAGTTCGTTACTGGATTCGAGATCAGAGTTGACGCCATCACAACTTGAAGATATCGATTCTCTCTCTTTCTTCCCTTTTGAATATATGACGATAATAACGGAGATAATATTCCAAATAGTTCTATCCGGTTCTGGTTTCAGAATCGAAATAGTACTGAAAACTTCACAAAAGCTTCGCTTTTTTCACCTGAACAAAAGGAGAAATTCAGATTCACAAGCAGAGATATTCAGGACTGGACTGATCGAAGAAGGTTTGATCTTGAAGATAATAAAAACGAAGGATTGAGTGAAGAACAATCAAGGAAAGGGATTGAGAAAAGAACAAGAGAGGATATTTGAGTGTGGAATACAGGATAAGATTGTTACCTTTCAAAGAGAAAAACAAAAGGGATTAGAAATGAAGAACCACCTGGAAAGAGCCATGTATTGTATTTACGAAAGCTGGAAATGAAGAGATGGAAATTTTTTTGAGAGAGAGACGGGGAGGAGAGGAACGGAACGGAGTTGGTGAGGTGTCGATTCCATTTGAGTGGAGGGACCTGTGAAGAGAGAGAGAACGGTAGAGAAGCTTTATAAAGGAATCAAAACAGAGCACGCGTCTATTTCCTTAAAACCACATTTATGATTTTTGAGTAATTCTTTGTATTCCGATAAAAAAAATATTCTAGCTTTATTTACACCATTCAGCTCTTAACAGAATGATTTATTAAAGTATAGTATAATATTGAAAAATAAAGTTAAATTGAATAGTGTAGTCACAATCTACCAATTTAATACATTATACTTTATAATTTTTAAAATTTTTAAATTATGAAAAATCACATAATTTCATACTATTAATTAAAAATTATTAACTATATTTAGATGAGCATTTCCTATAGACAGACCACACTATCTAGCTTTACAAATGGATAGAAGATACTCTATTAATTGGACAATTTCGTAAAAAATCAATAAAAACATAAAACCAATAATTTTCAATGATTTTATCAATATTTGTTTTATTTTAATTTTTTTGTTTACCTAAGCTTGCTTTCATCTTAGGGGGTAGTAATAGGCCTCGGCTTTCCACTTTGTGGGTGCGGTGCACCTTTTCCGTCTAAATGGTCCACCGCCCACGAGCCCTTTTAAGTTCAGCACGAAGGTTGTAAAATGACGAGTTTAACCTCGTTTGGCAACCATCGTACGAACTCACAAACGGTCATAACTTCTTTTTATACAAGTACCGTCAACTATGGTCACAATTTTACTGATTCACATGATACTACTTACCAGATTTTAAGTCGTAGGTCTCACCTGTCGCCGTAAAAAATGCGACATGGTGCCACATCAAAACTCTGCCAATTTAATTAGGCGAATCTTACAATTGGATTATTTGGTGAGACCCACAATGTTGAGTCATCAAGCAGTGTGGTGCGACACCGTATTACTGCCCTACATAACAAATAATTTGATCTACTACATATTTAATAGAGAAATACAGGTAGTCTAGAAAAAGACAGAATCGCAAGGCAGAAAATGAGCAAGGATTATAGAAATGCTGTTTGTGTTGTAAGCGTAATTTAAGTTTTTGATTTCCAGCATTATTCCTTAACAATTGTTTTATGTTAAAGTCCAATTTAATACGAAATAATTTAAGGTTACATTCTCACATTAATCAAATATGAGATTGAATGAAAGTTTATAAATCATTAGACATCTTTTTGTAAGTCAGTTTTTAAAAGTGAATTTTACTTGTGTTCTCACCATTAAATAGAACAAGTCTGCGTTACAAAGAGGATGACTACAACTTAGGATTAGGCCCAGAGTAGGTTGTCGTTGACATCGTGTTTAGAAACACAATAATATGTTTACAACTTAATAAAGAATAAGTTGAGATTGTGATCTCACATCAACTAAACATAAGACTAGTTGGTAACTTACAAACTATTAAGCATCCTCATCATACAAACTAATTTTTAAAGGTGAATTCTACATAGTAGTTCATGACACTTTACTTCAATACCAATGACAAGAAAAATTAGATCAAAGCGCAACAATTCAATTCTTTTAAACTTGTTTAGCTAAACTCATTACCACTATTCTCCTAAACTCAGCCAATATTAAATAAAGCATGAATAATCGAAACAAAGAGAGTACTGATTCAAATATTTTCGGAGACAATAAAAATGACAGATAGTTTTGAATGTCAACAGAGATTCCTATCATTAAAAAATGTCAATACATACGGACGCATTTGCCTACGAAAAAAGTTTGATTTAGAGTTGACTAATTGACAATTTCAACTTAATAATTAGCAAAATTTCAATATCAAGCCATAAAAACACAATGGTAATTAGCTTCAAACACAGTATAGGAGAAGATGGGCTGAAGAGCTGTCAAGAAATGGTTGGATAAATGTAAGGGTGAGGTGTTGGCATCCACTAACTGACTAGGGTATGGGTCGAATAAAAAACTCATTTTCATTCCGTGCAATGATTAATGGAGGTGATGATCCAGAAAAGAAATTATATAGAAAAG
This sequence comes from Breynia disticha f. nivosa, assembly GCA_948193385.1. Classification (NCBI taxonomy): domain Eukaryota; kingdom Viridiplantae; phylum Streptophyta; class Magnoliopsida; order Malpighiales; family Phyllanthaceae; genus Breynia; species Breynia disticha. The sequence goes on from CANYCX010037029.1 coordinate 4,659, forward strand.
AAAATGCATGTGCAATGTGGGTTGTTCCCCTGGCACTTTTCTCTCCTCAGGCTTTGTTTTGTATTTGTTGGGGGGTTTGGAATTTTCCCCCCATTGTGAGGTGTGGACAGTTATGCTCCACATTTCCTGCTATGGGTCCCTAGTTTTCAACATGTACCAGATTTTTATTTCAAAGAATCACTACTGCCTGCACATGTACTTATCAAGATAGACACTATTAAGCGTGGTAAGTGTATCCCCACAACAAGAACCTGTAAGTCTTGTTGCTCATACTTCACATGATTCTCCAAAGATTTTCCGTTGTTCCCTACATGCTGTTGCAGTCAAAAGAACGTGCAGTAACATGTGAAACCCATTATGTGGTTATCTCTACTAACAATTTCCCATTACCTAAAAGCATCAACTATGGGACTCAAAAAGTGGGGTTACAGTTATGCCAAGTTGCTAACCGACTCTACTTATTAGGATGATTAACATAACACGATGACCAAATCCCTAAAACATTATTAGCAGTGTGGTTTATATGAAAGACGCTTGTGGTAATCATGAACCTAATCCTTATTCTCACCAAAATCATGGTGCCATGTGTGTGTGAAATTCACTTTGTGAACAGAGTTCTGAGAAACCATAAAGCTATGTTTTTGAAAAACTAAAATACTATGCATTATTATTGCATGCCAGAGAGACTGCCTCCCTTGTGTGAGACACTAAAAAACAAGCAAAACCAGAAAGAGTGAGAGCAATAAGCAAAGAACCAGAAAGTGAGGCAATTATTGCGTGTGGATGGAAGAAGAGTGATTGAAAACTTCTAAGTTCAAACCACAACCGGACCATTCTATAATCCATAGCATGGCAGTTCTATGTAGATGGTGATGATGATGAAAAGACCCGATCTGATCTGAAAAAAGAATATAAAATTAAACGATGCACACATAGTACACAAGTGATGAAAGGTAAGTCTCAGGTTGTTCTAGGATGCTACAGAAGGAAGACCTTGGGCTCAGTTTAAACCTAATCTGATTCTAGTATAAAACGAAACTAATGACAGTGACCAAGTGGTAGGAACTAAGATCCTGTTTCGCTGAGTTGTTTCAATTGCAGTGTTTCAAAAGCCAGAATTTATGGAATTCAAGTACACATGCACGAACCAAACCAAATCACAAGATAAGAGATATGTGACCCAGGAAGCCTATTCTACAAACCATACCATCTTTCTTTTGACTGGACAAACTAAGCCACTTAAATGAGATATTTCTTGTGCTGCATGATTGTGAATTTATAACTTAGTTTAATATAGTCAATATGGTAATTTGCTATGGAGCTAGAGAAGCTTAAAATGATCAAGGGCAATAATTGAAGGAAGAGGTTCCTGTAATTTTAGTTAGTTGCATTAGAAGTCGTAAATTTCAATAAAAGAGACAAGGAAAAGGTTCGAATAATTTTGACAGTAATGTCGAAGCATTTTAACAGCACCAACAGTATAAATCCAGTTCAAACAAATGAAAACTAGATAACGATTTTGACTTCTTATAGATTATTTCATCATTTAATCCTTCAATAAAACCATATTTTCAGAACATGTAGGTAAGTACTTTGGATCGTACAATGGTTTCTTAACAACATGAGAAAAAACATGAATTGGATGTGGTCGACACGAAACCACAAACAGATATCTTTCTAAGTTCAGTCAACTCTAAATTAATGCATGTAATGTAGATAAGCTACCATATGTTTTTTTACAGCTATCAACTACTTGGGTTTTTGGTTGTCCTTTAAAACACCTAGGCAAAGAAACAAGTGTCTTCATCAAGTGCCCTCTAACCATGGAATTTTCAGCTCCTTCAAAATCAAGCTCTAGAAGTTCCAATTATGTTGCATCAATAAGAAAAGGATAATGATGCGAAACAGGTTATTGGAAAGAAATAGACCGAGGAAAGTAGAGAGTGCTGTTTTCAAGAGAGGTTTTGGTACATTGGTGACTACGGTAACAAGTGAGACTAAAGTGACATGCTTTCAGAGTTGAGAGCTGGGATTTGAAGCAAGAATATTGTCTCCAAATGACACAAAAGAAAACCAGACCATTCAAATAAATAACAAATTCGAAAATTTCCCCCACTCCATAATTGAAGAAATGCCACCATAGATGCCATATCAACAGAATATACACCCTAAAATGACTATAATAAGTGCCAACTTGAATATTTTTAATCATCTATCTCCATTTTTCTTTAAAGAAACATTTAATTATTCTTGATTAACAAACTTTTATTTCATTAGTGGATAACACCAAAACTTTACTTATAACAGCTAGCTATGAAAAGATTAAATTATACACTAATGGATTACATATCATATCTTTCCCCACAGTAATTTACCATCCAATAAAAAAGTAGAACACATTCTCCACCTTTGCATCCAAGAATAATAAGATGCTTAGCTTGAAATCACACTCTTGGGAAAAAGGGATTTACTTCAAGCAAAAGCATCATTAGTTCTGAAAGCCCCACTTATAACTAATGAATTTCATACGACTCTTATTGACCCATTACGATCTGTCTGACAAATTAGATGCTACATTGTCCTCTCAAAAGACACTTTAAAAATATTAAATAGCATTATAATCTGTCTTTATCTATAATAATTTCTCTTCCATTTTTTTGTAAGTTTTAACCACTTCCATTAAATAGATTATCAAACATTGTTAGGTTGCACTTCCCTCGTAACAAAAGCGACTACTATATAATAACAAAGATCCAATTAGTAGACAAAGCAAGCTATTCAAGCACTTAGAGTTTGAAATGAAATATTTGACAGGCCACCTTGGCGTTTTCTTCACATAATGCGCCTACCACAAGTGTTGAATAAGTAATCATCGTTACTCCTTTTATCAATTTTCTTCCTTAATGGTTTTGACCCCTCTTACTTCTGCTTTGTCCTATTATAAATTTGTTCGATTCTTTAATGTTTTATTTTCCTATGTCACGTTTGCGTTAATGCCGAGCTGAGCCCTTCCCTGAATTTAATAAGCTTCACTGATCGCAGTTTGTATCTTAAACTCAAAATGTCCGATCAACCCTAAAACAGTAATAAGTGTATCATGATGATTGTGCAGAATTATTTTCAACCTTCTGTATAGAGATACTATCATCATTAAAGACGAAACTTTTTGCATAATATTTGACTATTTGTTAAAAGGTAATCACAATATCAAAGACAACCCTGAAGATAATACTAATGTGTCCAGTCACAGCAAATTGACCAAAGCCTTACTAACTCAACTGGATTGGAAGATCAGAAGATTTGGAATTCTAAGTGAAAGCGACTATAAACATGCACCGATGAAAACTCTGTAGATTCTACAGAGAACTCATACTTAACAATAATGGTTAGTATTTATTAATCAGTCTTTTCAATATTGATTGCTTCGAAAATGTTTTATTTAGCAAAAAGAATTCTTTGATGGGAAAGAATGCAAATTGTTATTTTTCAAATTGGACACAGAGCTGGTCCTGGGAAATCAGCAGCATCAACCAACTGGATACAGAATACACAAATTGGAATTATTTTAATGAAGGGGTAATCTTAAAGCAGATAGTGATAGAGATCTTATCAAAAGCTACAATTGCACCTCAGTTAAGCCCAAACCACTAATACGCCGGACACCAGCCCCAGTCAATCTGGGCCACATGAAGTGACAACAGTAATATGAAGCAACAAAGAATAGATTGCCAGCAAATGTTTTGCAAATCACAAGAGACCAAATGACATCTCCAGAATTCTAAGCCGCTCCATTTAGAAAAAAAAAAACAATAAATCATAAATCCATATTTCTTTAGAGGGAAATTGAGAATTGAAAGCGGAGGTTTGAAAAATAACAAATTCCGTAGTTTTTACGAACACTTTCAGCAGAATAGCTATAAAAGCAAATTAAGCTAATATCAATTCATGTGATACAAGAGGCAGTACAGTATAGCACTTATCAAATTCAAAATCAACTCAACTCAACAATTCAAACAATATCATATAATTCAACAGCAATGCCATGTAGTCAAAGCGAGAAAATGATCAAAACATACCTTTATATCCAACGCTTCAAGTCGGTAATCGTCCGCTATACGAGTAATTATTCAATCCCTCGCTCAAGAACAAAATCCCCAAGACCACAACGCACCAAATCACGAAACAGAGAGCCACAACAGGAATCTTCATCGAAACAGATTTTGTACATCGTTCTTTCTCTCCAGTACACGAGTTGTGCTCAATTATTACGAACTCAACCAAAGCATCTAGAACTTCCTTCAATTTAAAATCCACGTCAGCAGAATTCGTTACCTCAATTCTCGCTTGTTTGAGAAGGCTCACCACAACATCTGTGTCCACGTTGTTGAGGTCGAATCGCTTCACTGCCGCACCAGCATTTGTTTCGGTTACCGATTTAGAAATATGAGTGACGTCAGCAGGAGAAAATATCTCGGACGAAGCTGAAACCTAATAGAAATTTATTTTTTTCAAATAAAAAGAAGTCGGTAAAAAAACAAACGATTAAATCAAATAAGTAGGTTATCAAATCTTACTTCAGTGATTTCAGAATCCGGAGAACAATCAGACGGTTCAGGGTCACGACTGATGTCATCAGAAACTGAGGTGAATAAACCGTTTAAGCTTTTCTTAGGTATCTGTAACAGACAAGTGCTAAAAATGAAATTTAAATAATGATAAATCAATCAAATGAGGTGAATAAGCTGTTATGTTTGAGATTGAACCTTTTGAGGTTTCTTCATGTGAGATTTTCGATTTATGAGATCAGAAGATTTGGAGTGGTCTTTGTGAGGAGTTTGAAAGTCTTTCATTTTTTTGGCGGGAGGTCAGATTTGGTGGTGAAAATTTGAAATGAAGGTGGGGATGTATTTATAGGAGATTTGAAAGGGCGTTTGACAAGTGGGTGAAAAAGCGGTCTGGGAAATGGTAATAATTATATAAAAGGCACCTTTTCAAACTTAATCTACCAAAATGGCATGTAAAATATGTCTTAATTTAAAATGGCATATTTTGAAATTTAAGTCTCTAAAATGGCAGTTTAAAAGATTGCTTTTAAGAAAATGACAGTATAATTTTATTTCCCAATATTGCATATTTTTTTTAATAAAAATATTTGTTTTCACACTTAATTTGTGTTAATTTGAATATTTTAATGAGATATCAGCCCTTTTTTTCTGGGAATTAGGGTGAACATTTTTAAGTTTAAAATTTGAAAAACAAACAGTTGTACAGCCCGCGGTTATCGAGGACAAGTTAAACTGTGATTGACGTGTTTTTAGGGTTTCAAACCATTCTCGTTCCAAAAAAGAACTCTCAAACCATTCTTGTTCTAAAAAAAAATTTCTGAGAGTCGGCAGAAGAAACTATGATGAGAATCAAACATATGGCACCCAAGATAAAACGGAACAAAGAAGTCGTTGAGGATTATTCGTCGAGCGAGGAAGATGATGGAAACAGGGTATTTTGTTCATCGCTTTTTTTTGCTTTGTTCCTTTTAATTTCGGTTCTATTTCTTTCTTTCTGTAGCGGGTGTTATGATATGATGAGTGATGAATGTTTTATGTTTGATTCTTGGTAGAATAGTGTGTCTATTTTTGCCCAAAAGCTCTGAGTTCTAGTTTTAGAGTAAACACAGATCAACTTGTAGTCATTGTGAACTTCGTGAGTCTTTTCGTGTCTAAGGTTTTATTGCGTTTGTGTTTGGTTTTTTCTGTTTTTTGTTTGATTGTTGAGGAATATGTTGTTGGAATAAGGAAAAGGTTAACGCCTTTTTTATTTGCTGCTTTGATTTTGTTTTCCTTTTTTGAGTTTGAGTAGATTTAATATGAGTCATGTTGTGTCTTGTATTTGAGTTTTGCTGTGTCCAGTTTATATGTATTTGTTAAAGTGGAGTCTGTTGGTGTCCGTATAATTTTTTGTGTTCCATTTTTTCCAGTTTTTGAGTAGTGTGTTAAACTTGTTGTGTTTCGTTTTTTGGCAGGATATCTCTTCAAGAGGTGGTAGTGTTCAGCAATCCGTTTCAAAGCATGAAGGAAAACGGAAAATTGTTACTGGGGAGAAGTCGACTGATCATACTTCTAAGTTGAAAAAATCGAAGATTAAATCGATCGAAAAG
>CANYCX010037032.1:0-12925 GCA_948193385.1 Breynia disticha f. nivosa
TTCTTCTTTCCTTCCAAATTCATCAATCTCTTTTGCAAATCCTCAAATGACTCCTTCTTTAGGCTTTGTTGGTGACATACCAATAAGTACTGGCACTTCTGCTTCAGTTTATGATCCACTTGTTCACTTAAACCTTCCTCCACAAAGTAAAACAGAAAAAGGCCGATGTCAAGGATTACTCTTCAAGCAAACAAGATGATGACATCGAGGTATTTTCCCTTCTTTTTCTCTTTGATTTTCTGTTTTTTCTGTGGGTTTTGTGTGCTTAGAGCAGCGTGGTGTTGTAATGCGTTGAGATAGGAGAGGTTTAAATTTGCGCATTGCTCGATCGTGGTATCTAAATGTGCCTAAAAGTTTAGCAAAAACGTGAATGGATGTTCAGTGATTGTGAAATCTGTGTGTCCTTTTGTGCCCAGGTTTAACAGTTTTGTATGGTTTAAATTTGCGCATTGCTCGATTGTGGTGTCTAAATGTGCCTAAAAGTTTAGAGTTCATATTTAGCGAAAACATGAATGGCTGTTCAGTGATTGTGAAATATGTGTGTCCTTTTGTGCCTAGGTTTAACGGTTTTGTTTGGTTTATATTTTTCTTTTTTGTTGATTGTTGAGTTCTGAGTTCCTATTTTTGCAAAAACACGAACCTAATTTTTTGTAAGTATTGTATATAGGTTTAGGAGATGAATTTTTTCTATACAATGAAATGGATGTGAGTCTTGTTGAGTCCAGAATTAGTGATTTTGTGCCAGGGAGTATGTTGGAGCATGCATAAAATTTATGTGTCGTTTTTTTTCCAATTTTTGAGAATTGTTTCTAGATCTTGTGTATTTTTTTTTTTGGCATTTTTTTAGTAAAGATGGTCACTAGAAATTACTCTAATGGTGTTCTCAGAATATTAGTTTGGATCATTAGAAGGTATGATTATTTTGTCTGTATATTTTTAGACTCTATTAGACTCATTTCATTTTGATATATCTGCATATAAGTAACTAATGATTTTTATTTTTTTCGTTTTAAGGATGATAAGAAAAAGAAAAAAACTACAATTTCTTACAAAGAAACAGTTAACTATGATTCTGGTATAGAATCAGAATTTGGTGAAAAACTAAATCAAAGGGGATAAAGAAGAGGAACTTGAAAGATCATGATCAGAAGGTCTATGTTTGAAATGATAGTTATGTTGACTCATTTAGACTTTTTTTTTGCTTCAGATTTTTTCTTTATGTTCTAATGATTTCTGATTTATTGTTTTTTGGTTAATGCAGGGGCTAAGATTCATTGTTGATCAAGAGAATCATTTTGGAGCAAGAATTCATATCAACTATGACCCGGAATTGGCATCGTTCTTATCTCAGAATCTCAATGAGACACAAATTAGTATGTTAAGGAGGACTTGCTTCGAGTGTATTCCCAAATTTTTAGAAATCTTCTCCACCAACCCATTGTAATTGCAATACGAGTTTATATTAATTTCGTCAATAATCTTGAAAAAAATGTGTCCATTTATATACTGTGTCACAAATCTATAATATGAATGTGTTATAAATCTATAATATATTGAATGAAATAATTAAGCAAAAAAATTTCTTCGTATTAATAACCCCATAAAATGTGTTTTTATGTGTTCTTACTCACTTTTCATTTTACAAGAAGTTCATAATTAATTTGTTTTTCAATTCTTTTTTTATATTCATACAATGTATCCTTTGTGTTCAACATTCATTTTAAATTATTTCAAAATAAAACATTATTCAATAGTAATAAAAGTGACATAATATAAAAAAACAAAGAACAAACGTGTCTAAATGAATCCTTCAGCTATTTCTTTCCACGAACAGTATCCACTTTTAACAAATAGGAGATTTGACTAAACGAAACAAAATACTTTACTGAACTCATTTCAAACACCATAAAAAATATGGACACATCCGCTTTTATTACTTCCTATATGTCAATCTAGCTTTACAAGTAATTGTAAAAAAATTAAAAAAATAGGAAATTATTCTAATTTTTTCAATTTTTTTCTTATCATTTTTGCATTCACGAAGGTGGAGAATGATATTTGGTTTTGATTTTTAGTTTTGATGTTTATCTCAAAGTTTCAGCCACATTTTATGATTATGTGGTTTTGAATTCAAATTTGATGGTTTTTAATTTGAAATCTAATTGGACTCCTTATTTGTAACTTTAATTTAGGTAATATTTTTCAAATTCAAACAATATGCTGGGTTATTTAATATTACACATGGCACTTAAATTCAAAATTGAAATATGCCATTTTGGTTGAAGTGAATTAAAACTTTACCATTTTAGTAGAAACAAAATTAGAGATAACATATGTGTAGATAGGCTTTGAAATGATGCCATATATATAATTAACCCATGAATGTACTCAAGCCCACATGAACAAACGTCAAATTATTTCGTGCCAAAAATAATAACGACTTAATTCTCTTTTACATTTTACAAAAATATCAAATAAGTGTAAAATTATATGAATGCATTAAAATCATATGAAAATTAAAATGCATACAAAAATTTTCACACGAAATTTTCCACTGCCAAATTTTATTTTGGTCCCTAAATTTTCAAAAAATTCATTTTAAGTCATTTTAGATTCCTAAGAATTAAACTAGTCCAACTAGTTCATTAATTCTTTCTAAAAATCACCTAGTTTTGTAATTTTATTAATTTAGGCCAAAATAAAATTTAAACAGTACATGTGAACAGTAAACCCTAACCCTAATTTCACAATTTTCAAGGTGGAAAATTGATTAAAAACTATGTCCAAATAGTCATTAAGCATCACATTTTTAACCTAGTTTTGTATTTTATGAATTAAAGAACATACCTTAACGTGAACAGTAACTTTTAGGATTAAAATTAACATTAAACCTACTATTTTAAGTCAAAATAAAACTCTAACTTACTGCCCATCAAGTTCAGCCCTAATTTTAATCAAAACAGCTCACCAATTGTTCAAATATGCATTATTCTATTTTGAAAACCTGGCTCTGATACCACTGTTGGGTTTCCTAACGCATTCTAAGTCTAAAGGCAGCAGAAAAACACATCGAGAATGTCAAGAACAGCCCAAGATCACATCAAAATCGTGACCAACACATATGTTTACAATCGAAATACAACAAGGTGATATAAAAATCGAAACTTGAAAGAAAAAGACTCACCTTTGGATTTCTCCTTCAATGTCGAATGGTTCTTAGCCAAGAACAAGAACTACCATTTCAAAATACTTTGAAACGAGCTTTGTGACACCAATATAGAACCCCAAGCGTGGTTTGTTCTTTGTCGATTCGGATGGGTTTAAAGTGAAACTGAAGGCACAATGTCGATCAAACTATATGATCAAACCCTAAATCTCACTTCACTCTTGAGAGAAACCCTAAAATCACACTCTTTGATTTTATTGGAAGGCTCACGGCTAAGAGGGAGGTGTTTAGGGGGTGGCACTCATGTGTCAAAGAAACTGGGGTTTTGTTCCTTTTTAAAGACAAGTCATTTGTTTCATTATAACACATAACAATCCTAATGCCATTAGGAATTTGTTAAGTCTTTAATAAAATTAAAACTCATTTAAAAGATGCCCCTTTTAGCCGTGACACTATGTGGACGATTAAAAGATTTTTACTCTTTTAATTTTTCCCACATAATCCTTGTCTTAATTTAAGACATACTTCCTAAATTTTCTCTTTCATATTTCTTACATATTTTCCACTTAAGACATCATATTTAATCAATAATCTTTGTCTTAAAATCATGTAAGAAATATTATTTCTCATCTATATTGAGCCCAATTACAAAAATTGGCCCATATGCCCAATCCGGCTCAATAGCCAAATTTTGACCTAAGATGAAATACCAAAATTACCCTTTTAGGTTTTCTGTCATCCATGTGCGATCTGTAGGACTATTTAATAAAGGCAATGAGTTTAATAACTCATAAATCATAGGCAGTCTCTAGTAAGACACTATGATCACCCAAAATTAAATAGCTGACGAGCGGTGTCAATAGCCCTACTACAATTCAAATACATCCCTTGACCTTCTATATCCTGATTAGCATAAGGCATGTCGGTAACACCCTTATTTAATGCTAAATCACTTTTCTTGATCTCTATGAAAAAATTGATAAATTCGAATAAATGACTTAATCATTTCATTTGAGTGCAGCCACACTCTTTCCAATCTTGCCTATCAAGCGACCAGTGATATCAACTCTCATTGAGAGGATCAATCCCTTCACTTCACTCCTGCTCTTACTTATGATTCGTAGAATACCAAATCATACCCATACTTTTCAACCTTTTACAGTTACGTTTGGCATATGTCAAAGTACACTAAAAATCAAAACAAGAGACAATGATTTTCAATCTAAGGATAATATTTGATATTAAAAATAGTAATCACTCTCCAAATACAATGCTCCACATTGTACCTAGGCACTTTGCTAGATTTCTCAAATATCTATGACCCATAGAACATGATCATCTACAAAGTACATACTTGTCTTAATTCATTTCTATTCCCATAGAAACAAGTGACTAGGGATATTTAGAATGTTAATCTCATAACTTCCAGGTTCTAATATCAAGGTCCTCAACCTTGATACCTCAACCGCTTAACTAACATTCTTCTATATTTTATCAAACATATGCCACAGGTCAATACATGAAGTGATAAAATAATGCCTCATAATTTTTTTAATCAATAATAAAATTTTGAGCTACATTCCAATTGATTAGAGAAGACTTAGCTTTTTAGCCAAAAATTAATTATAATGGCTATCTAACGTCAAATTACATGCTTAGTGGACATAATCATGATCAAATCAGGCATAGAGCAAAATGCTTATGATTGAAGTTCAAATTCAAATTGTGATGTCTGAAGATTCTATTCCAATCGACTAGAAAAATTCTAATCAACCAAAACATTGCTGGTCCAGTAGACTGAATGTGAATTTGCTAATGGAATGAAGTTGAAGAATTCTAATCGACCAAAGAAGTGTCAATTGAGTAGACCAGAAGTTGAAATAGATACTAGAATAAAGCATGAAAAATTCAGTCGACCAAATATTTTCTTAGTCAACCAGAACATCAAGCCACTCAAGTAGAAAAATCTCTAGTTTACCAGAAGAAAAGTTGTCAACCAACCAGCACTCAGGCTAGTCAACCAAAAAATGGTCTGCAGAAAAAATCACTATTCTCAAGGCCACCAATTGGGACAAAGTTTGTGTCTAACGACTATATTTTTAAGATGAGATATAAAAGGCAAAGAGTTTAGAAGAAAGACAGAGAGATTCACTATTAATAAGCTTGAAATGTTCAAAACCAAAGTGATCTTAAAATTCTCTCTTATGTTCTTAAGTCATTCATTTGTGCAAGAAGTTGTGTAAACATAGTCTATTCTTTTTATTAGCACAACTAGCTTTATTTTGTTGAGTGTTCTAGAATAGTTTAAGATTTTTGTAAGGTGACATTTGAGTCGTAAGTCAAATCAAAGTGTAAGATAGTTTTAGAGGTGTAAAATAGGCTTGAATCTCTACTTTTGGCCCCAAACGTGCAGTTCACGGTTTTGGTTCATGTGCAACAAGAACTGACCTGTCCAAATGACGGGTAGGGCCGAGCCAGTCCCAGTTCTGGGCCGAGTTTGAGCCGTCGGTTCTGGGACTGAATCAGCGGTTCACAGTCTACTTTTTTTTATTCGGGCAGATCCAAACCGTTTGGGGAACAACCTGGCTAGGTCATTTCTCTAACCGTTTCAATCCTCGCAGATGTCTTCCAAGGTCAGTAACACCAAATGGTTTGGCAAACGATTTGGGCCAAACTGTTTAACATCCCGTTTTGATCCCCTCGAAAAGATTCTGTAACTTTTTGCAACTTTGTCGATTTGAAATGGTCTGTGAAACGATTTATGGAGGCCGTTTCCCAGACCGTTTTAAACCTGCTGATTCAAAATTTTATGAAATAAAAGAGTATGGTACCTCTATCATTTATTAATTTTTCTCACTTATGGGGAGGAATACTGTGGTTACATAAAATAAATTAATACGAAATAAAGAAAAAATACAATGAAAAAATACAACAAAAGTAAGCTAATCTAATTTTGCAAAGGAAGAGGTAGCGGTCATGGTGTCTCCCTCATCGTTGTTCGAAGAAGACAATTGTAAACCGATAAGATCTTATGTAACATCCTGGAATTTTTTGTATTAAAATGATGAAAAATAAATGACTAAATTGAGGTATATGAAGATTGATACAAAATAACCGAAGAAAAGGAGGAATGTTGCAGACCAGAGAAGTACACTTTGTGGCAACCAAGTACGCGCAGTGGCCACGACCATGCGTACTTCGTTGTCCAGCACGCGTTCTTCACTAATTCTGGGAAAAAATATAACTTTGCTCGATTCAACCGAAATTCAAGAACTTTCTTTTGAAACCTACAGAGAGAACATCAGAGGAAGATAAGGAACATTAGAAGAACTTGATTTTGAGTGAGCAGAAGTGATTTAACTAGAAGAATCTTCAATTCTTGCAAGAATCCAAGTCAATAAGATAAGGTTGATAGTTGGTTTATAAGAACATATAAGGGTTTAAGCTGAAATTGATGATTGAATGTGTTTGAACTGGAATTTATGCTGGAAATACTTGTAATTTGGGTTAAGAAGTTGAATAATTTGTTGTATATGATTTATAAGGAGTAAATCATAGTAAGGATGAATTTTGGAAAGATTAGTTCATGAAGGAAGTTGTTAGAGACGTTGACATATGGATGATCTTTTGTTGATTGTTGATAATTATATGATTTTGGATATAGAAATCATAAGTTAGATGAAATTGGAGGAAATGGTTCTTAAGAAAATTTTATTTTGAAATTAAGGTTTAGGGTTTATGGGATGTTAATGATTCTAAGTATAGAATCAATATGAATGTCGATAATTAATGAATTATATATGATTAATTACGTACAGGAAGATCTGTAAGACGAGCGAGCAGAATTTAAGTCAGTGTTTAGATTGTTAAATTTGCTTATATTCAGAGGTAAGTGTCTTATGCTTACATGTAAGTGTTATTACGCTTACTAAATTGATTCGTAAGGTTATATATATATATATATATGTATGTATATGTAAATGTATTTGGCCTATAATGCTGTGATATGAGGATTGCTAGATTTTGATGAATCAAGTTGAAAATGAAATAAATCCATACAACCATATTCATTGATATGAATGAATGATGCTATGTTTTGGACTATATGTCTAGTTGACATATGATTGATTTATAGTTGTCATTATATTAATTATAAACATATGTTTTCTTATTGACTATGGAAAGTATTGAATTGTTTATTGAGCATGATATTGTTATTGGAAATGATGATGATGATGATTGGATTGTTCTTATTTTTGTTATGATCTATATTGACTTGATTTAGTATGCTTATTTGGCTTTATGTCTTACTTGATAATATGTTGATTTATGTTTGACATATGATGAAGTTCATGTTGATGTTAACAACATGTGTTGTTTTATTATTGAGCATACTTGATTGACTTTAAGATATATGAATGCATTGATCATTCATTGTGTGACACTGAGATTGATATCCTAGGTTGGGCCTGAGGATTATTCCGAGAGAGATCTCGATGTCGTTCTGGGACCGATGATATTCCGAGGAGGGCTTTGTGCCGGTCTAGGATCGAGGGAAAAATGAAAAGAAAAGAGAGCAATACCTCGGGACATATTGCATGTGATTGCATTGCCATTCATATGCACATTTTTTATTTGCATTCATATTTAATATGTATGAATATTGCTTTATGAGATATGAATGCTAGAATGATTAAACATGAGTTATGTGATATTGTGAAGTAAAATTAAGAATGCTTCATTAATAGAGAATGTGTTATATATAAATGTGAGATATGGTATGATATGGTTGATATGGTTCTTAATATGAATGGTTGAGTTTGTATATTTCTTTGGCACGAGCTGTGCCAGAGGAAGATGAGATCATCAGCACATCCTCGTACTGAGATACTAATTTTCCCTGCGCTCATTTAAAACGATAAAATATTAATCAACTGTTGTGTAAGATACTTACTGAGTATTGAGAAATACTCACCGTTTGTTTGAATTGTCTAAATGATGCGCAGGACGCAGATAGCTGCCTTTTGACTAGAGTTGCAGTGATTTGACTCCAGAGCGATATTGTCATAGGTCGACCTCCATATTTTGCGTGCTTCCATTTTTTATCTTTGTACATATTTGTACATTTTTGTAAATGTTCATATTTTGGGTTTTGATATGATTTCAAACCTAAACTTTTTCTTACGTTATTATATTTTGTGTTTGTATAAAAGGGTCGAGTTTTTACATATTATGAACATTTTATTTTCTCTCTCCTCATTTTAAAGATTTGATTTTATTATCATTTCTCCTATTATATTGTTTAATAAGGAAATGGGTTTTAAATTTGAGTTCCACATCTTATATTCTATCTATGGCTCTAGACAAATCATCGACACACACTTGAGCTTCTAGTGAACTTGTGCTCAATTTGGGACTCTTCTTATCTAATATATGCCCTTCCCTGGTAAAGAGTTGCTCCACTGCTATGGTTGATGCAGGCACGACTAGAATTTGTAATGCCACCTTCACGAGTGTAGGAAAAGTGACATGATATTGCTTCCACCATTCTAAAATCTGGAAATCATCATTAACGTCAAAATGTGTCGTTAGATAGGCTTCAAGTTCGATGGAAAAACTAGAAGTTAAAGTTCTAGATTTTTTCGCCTATCCGCAATAAATTGTGAACCCAACCTTAGTTTATTAGGTTGTGATGGGTTAGGCAGAACTGAAGAAGAAGAGTCCTCAATATGCAAAGTGGGAGACTTATGAATTAACAATTCATTAATTAAATTCCTAACTCTACTAACCATGAAAGAGACATCATGTGGAGCTCAATTTTTTAATTTAAATATCTCCAAATTTGCGCCCCATCTAAATAATATAAGAAATAAGATAAAATCCCATATATAAATATCTCCCGAACTTAGGCCCAAATCCATTTGTCACAAAATACACAAACTAGCAGAAGCAAAATATCATATATACATATACGTACATGTCTATACAAAACAAAAGCTGAATAAAACACTGGAGCCAGACCTCCTACAGAAATCTCGATAAGCCTCTGATCAACAGCTCGCAAGTCTGTGGCAGCTACCTACGATCTGCACCACAATTCAACATTCAAACAGGTGAGTATTCACAAATACTCAGTAAGTGGAAATTAGAATATTGAATAAATAAAGTGCAGGGGAACAACACGAGATCTGCTGGATGAACATGAGGATGTGCTCAACAGCTTTCCCAGCTGACACGTCGTGTCAAAACAACACAAATTGTGTTTATATAACACAAACCCAGGTAACACGAACATGCTACCCTAGAGCAGAGGACGTGCTCATACACAATCCCAGAATGGCCCAGCAGCACGGGGCGTGCAGATCAACATGTGGTCATGCTGAGCTACTGTTTTGGTACTTTACAATATGATCTCATTAAGTTTCTCAGCAAACAAGTTATGCATAGGTATAAACCTATCCAGCATCAAATATATATCAATCACACAGTGTTCAAACTCATCAAACACATAATCACACTTGTTTGCATCACAATATGATCAAGTACCAAACATACCATCTCATAGGAACTCACATCATAATCAACAGCATACATATATAGATAGCAAAAATCAATGCGCATACGAATGCCATAATCTCGTGTATGCAATGAATATCAAGCACACACATATGCAAATGCCTGGGGTTTACATCCATTGGTGTCTCACCAGCATCGTGAGTTTAACACGACATCACGAGTCTCACGTGGCATCGAGAATCTCACTTGGCATCATGAATAAATCACGGAATAGTTGGGAATCTCTCAACCGACATGTCAGGAGTTTCTCAACTGAGAGTGCGCGTCTCACGTTGTATCCTCTATAGCTCAATATCACACAAAACATGCAACACAATGAATGATTATATGCATTCAACATGATACACGATAATCTCAAATGTATGGTCAAATCAAGCAAGTCTCATGCTTAATATATACATGCCAAAGCAAGTCACATGCTACTATAAGTCAACATAATGTCAATCAGGCATGTAATTAAATAGAGCATACCAATCACAATCATAGTCAATACTCATATCAACACAAGCTAGAAATCACATCAAGCTAATTATGTTTCACACAAACATAACATATGAGTATTTTAATCCTCTTTTAAAGCTTTTAAGCTTTATGTTCCTTATCATTTTGTTTCCTATAAGTATAATGTTACTTAACTAAGAAAATCACTTATGAAACTACTTGATACCCGTAAGTATAAAGGTTGTAACTGGAAACCACTTACCTTGGAATTCGTGCAATTAAGCATCGCTTCCACCGCTTTAACACCGACTTAAAATCTTCAACTCACAATCGTCTAGATCCTCCTAGACAATCAAAAACCATAACAAATGATTAATCCCTTATCCTTTAACTAATTTTCCAGCATCCTTTCACTCAAACTTAACCAAGAAACATTAAGCTCATCCTTAAACAGTAATCATAGCTCAAACACATATTCTATAGAAGTTCCAAACACTAAATAACTCCTTAAAACTCTGAAATTAACATCTCAATCAAATTGAATTCATAATCTTAACCAAGACCGCATAAGAACACTTACCTTCACACTTGGAATGAATTTTTAGCAAGAAATGTTGTTAATTTGATCCAAACACATTGCTGAACACCTTCTTAGGATCTCTAATTGACCTGCCTACTTTCTTTTCTCTGTTTTGAAGTGAATGGAAATCAGCATCAATTAAGTCAATTTATTCCCAATGAACACGACCTTGAGTAAATTCTGATTTTTGGGGGAAAATGTGATGATTTTGGATGGGTTTCTGGGGTTATGTTGGGGATTATGTTAGGATTAGAATGTGAGATAGGGTTGGCTTACAATGCGAGTTTTTGTGAATGTGAGGCTATTAGGGTTTTAGGAAAATGTAGGAAGAAGAGGTTAGAGAATGAGAAATGTGGTAGTTAGATTGATTAATGAGATTGAAATGACTTGTAATAGGTGTAAGTATTGCGGTTCGAGATCCGAATCGGAGAACGAGCGAGGAGCGCATGCTTGGAGCCGAGGCAAGTGTACCCAACGCTTACAATTCAAAGTGTTGGTCTTGTGTGTGTACATTCCTGTGATTGAAAAATTGGTTATTGTTGTATTGCGATTGAGGTTGTTGGTAAAAATCAAGAATGTGCTTATGTCGTTGTGAACATTATGTTAAATGATTAGTATGTTCTATGCGTTCTAAAAGAAATATGAATGATGACCATTTCTTGGTTGAGCATGTGCTTGTGAATGAATGGAATTTGTATATGGTATGTTGGATCATTGTGTTCTTTGCCAATGCTTAATGCGTGAATGAACTTGAATGAAAGTTGTGTTGAGGACATGATTTGTGCATTACTTATGATTATGGTAAAATGTGTCAAGGCACTTGGAAAATGACTGTTGTGAATGGTTTGTTCTAGTATGGTTGTTTATCGATTCTTAGGTTTAACGAATTATATTTGTGTGGAGGTTAGGTCGCGTAGGCCGAAGGTTCTCCTGCGTATTTAGCTTAACAATTATAAGGATCCACTTACTGAGTATTATTTATACTCATTCTTTTGTTTTGCTGTGTATACGTTTGCAGGTTTAGGAAGATTTCCCCGAGAGAGGTCGGAGGAGCACATTTTAAAATAAACATGGTTGTATGTTTAGGATTTCCTGAGAATTGTATTTCTTATAGTTTCAAAAGTTATTCTATTCATTGTATGATAATTTTAGAAAATCATAGGTGAATGTATATTATTTATTAGATAAAAAAAATATTGCCAAAATTATTGTTTACTCGAAAATGAACTTTAAAAATTTGAGTGTCACACATTTAACCAAATGAGCATACCAAACAAATCAAACAAAGTTCATTAAAGCAATACGAACATCATGTCATAACATTCTTATCATAAAAACATGCTCATAATATCATCTCAAACAAAAATCACAATTCAAGCTTTAAAAAGGTTCATAATGTCATAGCATCCATCATTTTTCTTATATTTAAGCTTTTAACCTTTTAAACATTTATAAAATCAAGTTCTTAGGACCTTTTAACATTTGTATTTATCATTCATAAGTGTAATAACACTTATATGCGCTTAATCAATCAATAGTAAGTGCAAGAACACTTACCTCGACAATAATACGAAGTTGGCGTCGGGCTCAACTTCGATCCTTGGCTCGTATTGATCTTCCTATAAGAAATCAAACATATAAAGGCTGTTATATACTCATATGCTTACTGATTTTGTCATTAAAATCATCAAGCACATCCCCTATGTAAATCTCTAATACTCAGTAGTTTTCCCAACACAAACCAATTCTCTGTGTCTCATTCAAATCATGTTTTAAGTGATATACACCATTCCCTTAATGTTACTTAACCTTAAGTCAACTAACTTCTATGATTCAAGCAATTATTTCTGTTCAGAAACCTTAAAGCAACAATTATAGCAAGCATAAAACCTTATATATGTCAAAAACCAACTCATACACTTACCTTAGATGACTTTCTCTTCAATTCTTGCAAGAATTAGTTGTTCTTGCTGGAAAACTTGCTTAAATTCTTTCTCTCACAATATCTAGGGTTTCTGTCAGCTTATGATCACTTAGTTGCTCTGTTTTCGAATAACACAGTAGCAAAGTTAGTTCATATTAGCCCAATCAACACGACCATGAGCATGGTTCGTGCTGTCACATCGTGCCGTGCTTTTCTGGCACGAGTTTTCGTTCGGTCG
>CANYCX010037056.1:0-20796 GCA_948193385.1 Breynia disticha f. nivosa
AAAAATTATTTAAATTTTTTTTTTTTTTCTTTTGTGTTAATATATATATATATATATATATATATATATATATATATATATATATATATATATATATATATATATATATTAACACACTAGGAAAGAACACCAAAGTTCAAATATTTTGACAAGAAGCCGTAGTGTATGCGCAATGGACTACAACTACACACTGTTATGGCCACTCCACATAGTTGCAATGTGTGCACCATAAACGCATTGTCGCTGAGTGACTAAACATGGTCTTGGCCACCACGCATAGTCCCAGAACACGTAACCTATGGGAATACCTACAACTTTTCTCAATAATAACAATTCATTCTTAATCATAAACAACACTCACAAATGCTTAGCAGCCTTCAAAATAGGAGTCAAGTACCAATAAATCCACAATAAGGATAAATCACAAATAGTCAACAACTACTATGTAGGATTTATTTCATGGAAGTCCATAATCAACAAACTCAATCCTCAACACTCACAACCATTGAAATAATACCAACTAAACCATATCACACATAGAAAATTTTGGCAAGACATAAGATTATACATATGTTGTGTCACTTATTCAATTTCATTTTAAGCCATATGTTCCACTATATTTTGGGACCTTTTCCCCTCATAGTTATGAGCCATTTGCTCCATCAAAAACTGAGGTAATTCCTCTATTCATTTCATTAGCACAAATTCATAATCAATCTAAGCTACACATAACACCATTTACATTAAGTTTCATATGATGCATGATGTGCAAAGCTTGAATGCATTCATTGTAAGCCATTTAATCCTTTAACATAATTGAGCCATTTACTCCTTTAATATAATTTATCCATTTGCTCCTTTAACATGATTAATCCATTTTCTTCTTTAACATATTTTAGCCATTTGCTCCTCTAATATAATTGAGCCCTCGACCATAGGAATGACTATTCTATGTTAAAGTAACAACTAAGATTAGGTTAATTAGTCAAAGTCTCTTTTAAACTAAAACCTCCAATCTAGCTTTATCATTTTATACATTCCTCTATTAGCTCTACACTAATTGGAGAAGTTCTATAATTCTATCTTTAGGGCCAAAGGCAACTTCTTTTAACCATGTAAGACCTAATTCATATGACAATTTTTGAATTAATTAAAATGAAGTCAAGAACCTAACTCAAAATTAGGCAAGTAAAAGCAACATGGTTGAATCTTAATATTCTCATTAAAAACAATAACAATTCAAAGTCATAACACTTAATCCATCATAGGACTCATCTCATCTAGATATCCATGTAAATTTAGTTCATCTGAGGCAAAGATAAAAACTAAGGCAAAAGAAATCCACTAGAATAAGAAAATAAACCGTTGAAATCTCTTACAAGGGTCAATAATTCTACGGTCTATGTTAGAGATCTCGTTGTGTGGTTGTTTCTCGGCTTAAATTTCTGCATTCTTCTACTAGAATCTCCTCCTTACTGTGGCTGACAGCTCCCTATTCTCAGCTCTTTTGTTTTTGTTCAAAAAAATATTTATACCTGAACCCTAAACTAGCCTAAATAAGTTGGAAACGGTATGTAAAACGGTCTAGAAATCATTTCATGGGTCGTTTGGTGATGGCACTGTGCGATTGTCCAGGTGAAACGGTTTGGGGAACGACCTGTTTATGCTATTTCTCAAACTATTTTGATCCTCGCAGATGTCCTCCAAGGTCAGTAGCACCAAACAGTTTGGAAAACTGTTTGGGCCAAACGATTTGGCATACCATTTTGATCCCTCAAAAAGCTTTTGTAACTTTTTTCAACTTTGTCGATTTGGAATGGTTCGGCAAACGGTCTGGGTTGCTCGTTCTGCAAACCGTTTGCCTCCTATGCTAGCGTTTTTTTGGTGTTTCGCTCCGTTTCAATCCAGATTCCTCCTTTTTATGCTTAAAATTCCACGAGTGACCTAGAGACATGAAAATGATAGGAATTACGCGAAAGTAGTGTCCAATTGGCCAAAAAACCTTAATAAATGTCATGAAATAGATATGAAATATATGTTTAAAATGAAGTTTATTAAACTTCACCACACTTAAACCTTTGCTTGTCCTCAAGCAAATAGTACAAAATTATACTCAAAAGATACACGAGAAGCTTGGTTCACCTAGCATTGCAAGTTCCTGTACGGTCTCAAAGATAGTCAAGAGCAACGAGTTCAAAAACATGCATAACTGACAATGTCTAAAAGATCAAAAATTGATAGGTTGACCAACTAACACATACACAAGCGCATTCTTAGACAAACCCCCGTGTGTGTGTAAACCAAATTTAGAAAATTCCAAGTTTTATCAAGTACTTGTTATCAATTAACACGACCATGACTACAGTGCAAACATTGTAATATCGAGTGCGTTTTACGCTCCATCTCGATTCTTCCGCTTTCTCAATTGCTACAAACCCTTTTTTTCTTCACAAAAATTTTTGAATTTCTGTTTCCACTATCACAAGTGAGTTTATTCTCCTTTTACACAAAGACCACCCACTTTTGGTGGTTGTCCCCAGTTACTCAAGAATGTCGTGATAGAGTTAGTTTGCATACTCATATCTTACGTACCAGACAAAGGAGTAGAGCTTTACCTTTGATTTCCATTATACCTTATTTATTGCTTAACGAGTTTAGGTTCAATCGAGCGAGGGTACATTTCTAAAGCATCAACAGATTAAACTCAAATTCAGTTAACTACAAATATTTGCAAGACAGTAATAGTATTATTAAGTGTAAATAGTTTCAAGATAAACATTAGAACTGACATAAAAATGGTTTGGCACGCTCAAAGCTAGGATACTACTAAGAGTACACAAGTGTACATTTATTTAATCAACCAGTCATATTTTCTTTCCTAAGGACACTTACTGTAGCATCCTGGAAATTGTAGGATTTAAAATAAAATAAAAATTGCATTTATTTGGATCAAATCAGATCGATTTAGGAACATTTGGAAAATCAACAGACAGCACGACCATGAGCATGCCCCGTGCTCATGGGGATGATTAGCACGACCCCATGCTCATCCTAGAAAATCAGCACGCCTTCGTGTTGAATTAAATGCAGAACAATACCGTGCACGGCAGAACAGGAACTCGTGCTAAGAAAAGTACAACACGACTTGTTGCACGACCCGTGCTCGAGATCGTGTTCGTTGGGAGTAAACTGACTTGATCGATTCTGATTTCCATTTGCTTCAAAACAAAGAAAGGAAGCAGGCAGGTCAATTGAGGAAACCTTAGGAAGTGTTCAGCAGCGTGTTTGGATCAAATTAACACCATTTCTTGCAAGTGTGAAGGTAAGCTTATAAATTTGTTCTTGGATAGCTGTGATTAATTAAGCTTGCTGAAAACTTGTTGGATTGAAGAAATTAGTTGCTGGAACTTCTATGAAATATGTGTGAAGTAAGTTTGAGCTATGGTTAATGCTTTAGGATGAGTTTGATGCTTCATGGTTAAGTTTGAGTAATAGGAAGCAAGATGGTTTGTAAAATGATAGTTGGATAACTAATTTAGTGAAATATTGTTGGAAAATCAGTTAAAGGATAAGGGATTAATCATTGATTATGGTTTTGATTGTCTAGGAGGGTCTAGACGATTACGAACTGAGAAATCAAGGCAGTGTTAAGCGGTGCGAGTGTGCACGTATTTCAAGGTAAGTGGTTCCCACTTACAACCTTTATACTTACGAGTATCTAGTAGTTTGTAAGTGATTTCCTTAGTTAAGTATCATTATACTTAAAGGAAAAAGAGATAAAAGATATAAAGCTTAAAAGCTTTAAAGGAATACCTAAAACACTCATATATATATTATGTTTGTGTGGAACATAATTAGCTTGATGTGATTTCTATCTTGTATTGATATGAGTATTGATTTAGATTGTGTTGGTATGCTCTATTTGGTTATATTTCTGATTGACATATTGTTGACTTATGGTTGACATGTTAGCATGTGACTTGCTTTGGCATGTATATATTGAGCATGAGACTTGTTTGATTTGAGCATACATTTGAGATTATCTTGTAGCATGTTGAATACATATAATCATTCATTTTGTTGTATGTTTTGTGTGACACTGAGCTACAGAGGATACAACGTGAGACGTGCACTATCAGTTAAGAGACTCTTGACATGTTAGTTGAGAGATTCTCGAAAATTCCGTGATTTATTCACGATGCCATGTGAGACTCGTGATGCTGCGTGAGACTCGCGATGCCGGTGAGACACCGATGGATGTAAGCCCCGGGCATTCACATATGTGTGTGCTTGAGATCATTGAATATACGAGATTATGGCATTCATATGAGCATTGATTTTTTCTATCTATATATGTATGTTGTTGAGTTATGTGATGAGTTCATATGTAATGGTATGTTTGGTACTTGACCATGTTGTGATGCAAACAAGTGAGTTTATGTGTTTGATGAGTTTGAACACTGTGTGAATGATGTAAATTTAATGTTGGATGTTATACCTATGCATAACTTGTTTGTTGAGAATTAAGATGAAATCAAATTGTAAAGTACCAAAATAGTAGCTCAGCACGACCACGTGCTGACCAGCACGCCCTGTGCTGCTGGGCCATTCTGGGATTGTGTATGAGCACGCCCTTGTGCTCTAAGGTAGCACGATTGTGTTACCTGGGTTTGTGTTATATGAACACAGCTCGTGTTTGTTTTGGCATGATGTGTCAACTGGGATAGCTGTTGAGCACGGCCTCGTGTTCATCCAGCATGATCTCGAGTTATTCCCCTGCACTTCATTTATTCAATATTCTGATTTTCACTTACTGAGTATTTGTGAATACTCACCTGTTTGAATGTTGAATTGTGGTGCATGTCGTAGGTAGCTGCATTGGACTTGTGAGCTGTTGATCAGAGGCATATCAGAAATTCTGTACGAGGTCCGGCTCCGGTGTTTTATTCAGCTTTTGTTTTGTACAGATTTGTACATATATGTATATATGATATTTTGCTTCCACTGGATTGTGTCTGTATTTTGTTAAAAAAATGGATTTGGGCCTGAGTTCGGGGTATATATGAGATTTTATCTATATTTAAGTATGAGTTATCTTTTCTATCTTTATTCTTATATTATTAAAATGGGGCACAAATTTGGGGATATTTGAGTTTAAAATTTGAGCTCCACAAGTTTGGCTAAATTTCTTGTTTAGTTTATAATTCTATGCTTTATATAAAGACATTTTTTGACATAACTAGGGTATTGAGTTAAGTAAATATTTAGTTAAGGTGTGAAGACAAATTTGGGTACGCAAGAATATTTATATCAAGTTCATATTAGCATAAATTTGGGCTCAACTTTTGTCATTTTCTCACATGGTGGTATAATTATGGAGTAGAAGTAAAAAAAATAAGGCTAGAGGATTCATGTCAGTTGATATTATTAAGGCATTCACAGTGGGGTATTTATACTCCTACGTAGATAAGTTAGTGACACATTTTCCATAAAGGAGAGGTGTGTTGGCATTAACCGGGAAACGATTAATGTCAGCTCACTTAAATAAGTTTTAGGTTTATAAATTTTTTTATTATCAAATAAATTATAATAGATTTTACAATAAAGTTTAATGAGATTTTTATAAATGTGGATGATGAGTTTGAGGGCGGAACTAAAGGGGCTGGTGGGGGCACGGGTTCCCTTCCATTGGGGATCCTGTGGTGGTGTCCCCACAGTCAGAAAGAGAGGAGGGAAATTGCTAAAAGAGGTGTGAGTGAGGGAGGGAGTAACAAAGAGAGCGAGAGGTGGAGATGGAAGAGAAGGAGTGAGTGAGGTAGAGCTGAGAGTTTAAGGGAAGAAGAAGAAGAGAGGGTGGAGGTTTGTGTGGTGAAAGGAAGAAGGGTGCTGGGGTTCTTGTTTGAAAGGGATAAAAGGAGTTTTGATGGAGAGTGAAGAACAAGAAAGAGAGGGAAAATGATGCGATGGCTAGGTATGGGGTGAGTGGTTAGAGTGTAGGGTTAAAGTGTATAGGTTTTGGGTATGGTTTGTAGTATGGAGTAGGTATAGGGAGAAAAATTGACATGTTAAATTTATTCGATTGAAATTCACATTATTCATAAATTTTGTTATTTTTTTATTTTTTGTTTAAAAATATAAGTTCGTAAATTTACGTTTATTCATAAATTTCAAAATTTTGAGAAATCAAAATTAAGCGTTTAAAAATTTTACGATTTACGTTAAAGTCACATGTATTTTGAATTTTTAAATTTTAAATATCAAAATATTTTAGTGTTTTATTATTAATAGGGTGAGATTCGATTTTCGGTAAAGCTGGACGAGTTCCCATTTGAATTACCTAGGTTTTTACAAATTTCAAGCGGTTTTGTCCTAATGTCCTTGGCAGAATGTGCCCCCATTATGAAACTTTTCTGGGTCCGTCCCTGATGAGTTTAACATATAAAAAATTAATAGAGTATTAACGTGACATGGTCATAAACATAGAATTTTTACAAGTGGCAGCTGGCAGCTGCAACTTCGAACAAACAAGCTTGGAAACAAAAGTACATGAAGCCAAACTGCTTTAGTGACCTTATAATTTAGTATTCCCATGTTATGGTATTTTTCAGTTAAGGAAACCTTACTGGAATCGAAAAGTGAAGTTTTATTGATTTAGTACAACTCGCATATTCAACGTAATCACATTCTCAACAGTACTCTCCAAGTATGGAGAGTATTACTATGAGATTTTTTTAAAGAAAACTTATATTCTATTTGTTTGATAGAAAATGATTTTTTAAGAAAATATTTTTTATATTTTTGAATTTTATTTTTCGAAATTATATTTTTAAGTATTTTATATTGAAATATTTAAAAATATAAAGAAAAATATAATTTTATATTTTAAATAGAAAAATATTTATTTTAAAAATAAGTTAAAAATAATTATTATTTAATTATTTATTTTAAGTTATAATTTTATTGACTTATTTTCATTGGTAACAAATGTAAGAAAATCAAGAAAAGTTTTTCTCAAAAAATGAATTCTTCCAAACAAACATAACCTAATTTATTATAGTTAGATACAATAAAAATAAATTTGAATATTTTATTTGTTCACTAAAAATAATTCTAATTTTATATAATTTATACATTTTCAATGAAATGAAAAAGTAACATGATTGAGGAAACTCGGAAACTCATATTAAAATGTACCACTCTTTAAGGGTCACTAGTGGCAAACCAACAATCAATCCTATTATTTTGCTTTTCATTTTGGCCAGCAATCTCACCATATTTATTGTACATAATCAAATAAAGATGTGAGCGTTGCTTCGCGTACCGTATCAGTCGTGCAATGAACATACCTTCCCAACCTGAATGAAAGAAAAATATTGTTATTGCACAAATAATTCGAGAATATAAATGAGCATTGCACATTCATTGTTTATAGATTGGTTTTGAGAGAAATCTTTTTCTTTTGGCTTTGTTCTCCCATGCCAACTCTTAGGGGACTTTTACTACGAGTCCTCTCAAAGAGGGGACTCATTGAGGCAATGCATTATGACCATTACATTAGGTAAAAATAAATTTGAGTCTCTAATTTATTCAGTAAATACAGCTTTAATTTTACGTAATCTATACAGTTTCAGTTAAATAAAGAATGTGCCTCAATGAGTCCACTCATGAAAGTCCTCATATTAAAATTTACCCAACTTATAAGAGGAAAAAAAAAGGAGAAACCCAATCATTAAATTATTCACAAAAATCCAAGTATATATATATATATATATACTCTCATATATATATATATATGGGGATAAGATTCAATTTTGAGCCTAACGTTTTGTTTAAAGTACAATAATAGGTCCAATCTTTTTTTTTTGGTTCAATTCAATGCCTAACGTTTGCACTATAGTTCAAGTTAGGGTCTATAGTTTGTAAAAATATGGTAAAATCTCATTTTTAGTAGCAGAATTGATGATTTAAGATTGAAATACAGTTGTTTTCAGCAGTTTTTACTGAACAGGAGCTGTCTTTGTGAGTTTGACAGAAAAAAGAAAATTTAGTAAAAAATTTGGATTTATTTTAGTTTTTTTAGTTATTTGAACAATTTAAACTCGGTTATTATAATAAAATAATGTCATTTTGAACTGTTGATGTTAAAGATTAAATTTGACATTCCAATGTAACTCTAATGTAACACCGTTAGTAACACATAAACTTGTATTTATTAGTGTATTAATCAATACCTTAATTGAACCAAAAAAAAGATTGGACCCAACATTGTACTTTGAACAAAACGTTAGATCTGAAAATGAACCTTATCCCTATTTATATGTATTCCTTGCTCAAGATATTGCTCTCTCTAGAAACTAAAAGTTGTATTTGTTGGTGAGAATATTAATGTCTCACATTACTTATTTATATCTCTTAACATTTGTTTATATTATGAACAGAGTTATTAAGTGCAAGTACATGTGAGGCATTAAGGAGGGATGTCAAAGAGTACTATGACATTAATTGAATAATATTAAAGTCAAGATTTGCACTTCGCACGTGTGCATGGTAATTACGTCATTTACGGCAACTGTGTTATTTATTGTTCTATTTATTTTATTTTTAAATGAACATATACTAATTCAATTATTCTAAACAAATACCAATTAAACAATTGCATTCTTCTGGTTCAAATAATCAGTTGCAAAATCAAAACAGATGCATCTTTTTATTTTATGACTCTTCAATTCTTTCAACTAAATTCAAGACATTATAAATAGTTGTGAACAGTGTAAGTGTTTGATTACACTCTTGAGGCTTTGTCATATCTAGAGAGTTTTTTTTTTGCCTGTAACACTGCAACCAAACTATTGGGGACAAATTTAACTCTAAAGATAGTGTTTTAGTCACATTTCAAAGCCTATAATTTTTCTTTCTTCGTTTGTTCTACCCACCGTTTATAACAATATTGTTATACAAAAGTCAAAAGATGTTAACGGCTCATTTAGGAACTTTATATTAGATAGTCAAATTTTGCATTAAATAATATATATATATATATATATATATATATATATACACAAACTGTAGACTTATTTTCTTTAAGAGAGGAGGAAAGAGTTTTTTTATTCTCATACACAATCTATAGATGATACAGATGCAGACAAAACTTAGACTGGGTATATTAACAATATATTCGTACAAAAGGTAAACAGAATGATCTATAGAAAGAAGAAATGAATTTGGCTTTTGGTGTTATTACATTGGTATCAGAGCCTGACAAAATTTTGAGTTTTTTAATGTGTTTAAAAATTGAAATTTCATCTGATTTGAGTGTAGAATCTATGCATCGATGTGATTAGAACTATGTTTAGTTAAGTATTTAATAAATTGTTAGTTGAGATTTATACTGAAATGTACCAAATAGTAAAAATTGTAAAAACAATTTGTTTGAATATGGTAAAATAAATTATACCATTAGAATCATCACGAAAAACTGAGTTGGAATCTAGAATTTTGTGTCAACTGGAGCATAGGAAGGTGGTGCATGCATTACACGTACCACAAATGTGGACTCTTTTTTCATGAGAGACTGTTGATGGTATAGAAGTGGAGGGAAGTGGGTGATGTGGCACACTTTTATTTGAATGAATTAGATGTTTGACTTGTTAAACCTAAAAGGAACCATGACAATGCGCCACATGAACACGTTAGAAATTCAAACAGTCAAAGCAGATCAAAATGGATAGTTGACAACAAATCACGAGGCGACATGTGGACTTGCAGTTCAGAAAGTCATCTGTGAACATTAAAAAGTAATTATAACCTCCTCCAGCTTGTGTACTCAGTGGTCCATATACATCTGATTGTATAAGACCCATAAGTCACTTGTCCTTTCACCTTTCTTCGTACAGGGACTAAGTCATCATAGCATGAAAACATGGCTCGCCTGTGCCATAAGACTATAAGTCAAATGTGTAGGAAATCATACATGCTTCTAATGTGAAATTGCAATAAAAAAACAACAATAGAAAAATATAAAAACATTTCATTCAAAGACTTCACCCAAAAATTCTCACACAAATATTAAGGGCTCGAAAAATCTAAGGCTCAAATTGATTACCTTTAATTGTGCTTTCAATAAAAATTCTATAGAACCACCAAGCACACTGTCGTGCCAACCAAAGAGGCTATCTACAGATGACCCTCCTCTATAGTCTCACACAAGTTTGAAGAATGACGATTCAAGTAGAGTACTAGCTCCTTATTCCTTTTTCCTTTGAAAATCGATGTACAATTTTTAAGAATAAGAATTAGAGTTGTTTATATTCTTGTTTTAATTGAGGCTCACTATTTTCTGACTCAAGAACAATAGAAAAACTTTCTCTTTTGTTGAACAAGGTGAATGAATACAAGAGGCAAGAGGAAGAGAGAGAGGATGGCTTAGTGTAGGTTTTGGTGTGTCTTGTCCATGAATGAGAGTAAGTATTTATAGTTGAAAAACACACACTAATAAGGTAATGTATGGCTTGATTTGTGAGAATATTCTCCAGAATATTGGCCAAGATATTCCACACAATCATCCAAATATTTCCTAATTAATGGTGCCATATAATATTCTCGTTGTGTAAGACCTGCATATAAGAAGTTTTCTCCTCTTATGACTCGAGAAAAATGATTCTAAGTATAATCTATGCATAGAATTCTAACATCAAATGGATCCATAAAATAATCAAATCCATTCGACTATGATTTACATCTTTTTATTCTAATTTTTTTTATAAAAAAATAAAGCATTCCTACCCACAAACTCGAGTTGCATAACTTTTAAATAGTTCAAAGAAATCCCCTTAAACATTTTATTTATTGAGCGATCTCTAGTCTCCTTTCACTTTTGTTTGTAGTCTGTTTTGGATTATTGATTCTGATCTAATTGATGAGAAAATTGAAAAGGATATTTTGTTGCATGATCATTTATCTTTACCATGAATCATTGTTAGACATTGCTTCTATGATATTTAATCGCTGATCTTTAATCCTTTATCATGTGAGTGGACCAATATAGAGATAGCTCATCAATAGGCTCTGTCTTGAGTCTTCACTACAATGTTTTCAATTATTACTTCTATACTAACTAATATAAAGTAATATTGGCATGCATATCAAAAATAGAAAATAAGTAATTTAGGCCCATGAAATGCAACATTCAATTACATTCATCATAGTTGTCATAGATGTTTGAGAAATTGTGTACTTTTACATGGCAGTCTCAATTTTAAGTTATGTCATATCTATTTGAGAAATTGTGCACTTCGACGTGGCGTTTTCAATTTTTAAATTGTCATAACTGTTTGAAAAATTGGGTACTTTGGCTTCCAATAACTAGTGTTATTAAGATCACTCTTTGATCATACACTCTTGTTCTTAAAACCTTTTCTACATTTTTTTAATTGGTGTCATCAAATAAATAAGTTAATTTCTCATTTACCATTTTCATGTTTAATCACAATAGATATAAAATATATGTATACAAAATAAAGTTTGAATTCAATAAATAATTCAAATACCATAAATTAGAATTACAGTAGAATTCATATGTAAATAATTGATCCAAAATTAATTAAAACTACATCATAAATTCGGCACACACCAAAAAGCCATAATCCTAGTCAAATTATATTCTGTGTTGTGCTAATCCATCTTTTCTAGATTCATTGATAATGACAATTTTTCTCCAAATACACTATATCACATTCTGCCAAAAACCTAATTAATTTTAGAATTCATTATAAATATTAAAGTAGGTGGTCATGCCATTAAAACATTTTATATTTCTTTTTTAATTAGTTCAAACACTTAACACTATGTTTGTTTCATGGTTCATTAAAGTGTTGTTAGGTATGGTATATTAATTGTATGGTTAAAAAAACATTACAACCATAATCTAATAATTTGATGGGTTAGATTTGATGGTTTTATTAAGATTTTCAACCTATACTAAACAAGCATGGTTCTATTTTAACAAAAATATACAATACTATTCAAACCTATGAGCCAAGCAAACTATAAATGTCTCATCTTTTTTTGTCAACTTAATTAAAACATGCAAAAGCAGCAATTTTTATCATAAATATTTAACCTTTAACTTATTAAATACTCAAATTATGCAGAAAGATGATAACTTTACACTAAAGGTCTTATCTTGTTCATATTTGCTAGTCAATTTTAAACTAAAGGTGATATATTTTCATGGAAATTATCAAATTTAATGATTAAATATGAGATAATTTTTATACAAATGTTGGGATTTTTTAATCCTTTAGGCTAACTAGTTTGCATGGATTTTAAACTTTTAGTTAGCCATAAGCTAAGAACATACCACATAATCAAAGAATTAATGATTAAAAGTTCATTAGCTTATGAACACGTCAATGCCTAATTTGTGTATGATCAATGTAACACCACATTGTGTGAAACAATAGTATTCATATGTTGTTGAAGGTGAGTGACTAACATTTAGTGACTCCACTAGACTCTCATATGCATAAAAAAGTCGACAGAAATTGATCATTTTAAAATGAATTGGCCTTAAGAGTTTAGTTAACTAAAACTCAAAATAATAATAATGTAAAGCTTTCTACATTTTTGGCTAAGGAATGGGTATGCAATGTTTGTGCCAATTTTATTTGTACTATAGGCAAATATGCTTTGCCACTAAGTAATGAATATGTACAATAATAAGACTAGGCACATAATTTCAAATCCTAATTACACAGGGATTAAACTTAAACTCAAAACCTAACCATAATACATATTATGTATTGTATTAGTATGAAGAGTCCTTATAGGATAAGATTTTCAATAACGCGTATTATCCCTAATTAAAATTAATTAAAAGGGTTATTGACTGAAATCGTCCAAAAGCCCACCACACATGTCTTATGTTTTTTATATTTTTAACTTTACGATTTCTTTACATAGCCTTTGATCTCAGAGTCATACCTATTAAATAAGCATACTCTCATTATATCAATTAGGCTCATTCTTACTAGAAAATGAAAACCCAATAAAATGACTATTTTTTCCTTAAACCTAAACTTCAAATGTCTAATCCTATAGGTTCATTTGTCCTTAAGAGAGACTTAAAAGCCCATTGAATATTATTAATCTTTTTACAGACTTAATAATGATCCAAGTAAATAAAAATCAATAATAGTCAATTTTGGTCCAACATTCTTATATGATTCTTTGTACTAATAACATAAGATATGGAATAAGTCACCCTAATTCTGAGCTGGCCATTTTCTTGACCTCTTAGTGATACTAAAGTATACAGATTTCATACATTATGAGTGTGGCCACATGTTATTCTATTTAACTTATCAAGTGGTTAGTGATATCATTTCTCTTTGTGAGAGTAACAGTCCTTTCACTTCTATCATGTTCCTTTAGCATAGATTATAGTAAAAAAAATCATCTGCACTTTTCACTCAATTATGATCATGTTTGCCTTATGTTAAAATACACTATGATCAATCTAAGTCACATACAAGCTTTTAGTCTAAGGATATCTGTATAAGAATACTATAAAAAATGCTTATGACTTGTACTACCATATGACATTATCATTATAGTAGATCAATCCATTTCATCCTCTCTATGATGTATCTATGATCTCTATGCTCCACAATTAGTAAAAAATAATCATCTCATAGAGACCCATACTACTCTTAGTTCATTGCCACTCTCATGGCCAATGATAGATTGAGAATATTTAGAATGATGCTCTTTTTACTTCAAGTATTTTACTATCAAATGTCCTTATTTGATCACTTTAATAGAACCATCATCCTTGGATATTTTATTATTTTCATATGCATAAGAATATAAATAAATAAAATAAAATGTCTTTGTTATATCAAATTATATGGTTATAATACACTACATTTGGAAAGGGCGTACACTAACAATCTCTTATCAAGTTGTTTAAGGGATGATGAGCTTAAACATTCTGAGGTCTAAAACTTATGTTAATATTTTTAATGAAGTGTTCCATAAAAAAAGTTTAATTGTATAAGTAATGTGAAGTGGAAAGGACCTTTTTGACCAATTTTTATGCCAACAAGTTAAGAAAAATGTTAGAGGCATTGGAGTATTTACAAAGAAGGGCATAAACTGCCATTAGGCAAAACCTTATATGACTCATAGGATGGAGACTAAAAGAAATAGCACTTTGATTAGAATTTTTTTTTCTCTTTTTGTGTGCTAGTATCATGGATAATTATCTAATTCTTTTATCCCAACCATAGAATATGAGTATATTGTAGCAAGTGATGTTGTAAAGGAAGATGTTTTGATAAGAAGCTTCCTAATTAGACTAGTTGTGATCCCAAGTGCCATAGAACCTGTGGAAATTTTATGTGGCAATAATAGGGCCATGACACAGGCTAAGGAGCCTTGCTCATACCCTAAAGCTAAACATAGACTTTGGAAGTACCACTTGGTACGAGTTATCATCCACCGTGGGAATATCAAGTTTAGTTAGATTGTAAGTGAAGACGATGTTGTAGATCCATTGACAAGTATTTGCTATTACCTCTCATGATGGATATGTGAGGACTTTCAGACTCAGGGCTATGCTTTATTGGATCTAGAGCTTTAGTGGAAGATTGTTATAGTAAGCTCTAGTCCAAATCACTTTGTAATACCCTTAAAAGCTTAATAAACTATGACATTTATTCTAAATATATTATATAATTATGCATATCATTTGATAGAATCATCCTCGAATGAAATATTAGACTTAAGTTGGCATATGTTATGCATATATCTATGGGACCTTGAAGCATAAGAGACATCACTTAGAACATCCCTAGTTGGTTACTGTTATGAGAATGGCAAGTGAAGTAAGACTCGTATGCTCTCTCTAACTTAGTGGATATGGTCTTATAGAACTCAATGACATTTATTGTCAGTTAGAGATCATGAATACATGTTCAATACATGGTATTTGGATTCGATTCACACATGACAACACTACATGGTATTGAGTCATAATTAGTTCTCATTGCAAGTCTTATATTAGGGTTCTTAAACCTGAAATCCCTATGAAACTCTAGATGGTTTACTGTATACTTTAACATACACCTAAAGTGCACGCAATATGGTGAAAAGTACAAGTATAATTTGGTATGAACTAATCCATGTTAGAGAGCATAAGAGAAGTGAAGAGATTATTCCTCTAAAAAAGAGAGAATATCATCAGCCTCTTGATCAATGAATTGAAAAGTGTGTGGTCGTATCCAGATAAAATGATGGGTTTCATTATTTATCTAAAAGACTTCAGTGTCACCGGTATATCAATGAAGGAATAATAATACATAAGGATGACTTAAACCATGCTTTACGTTAATTCTGAGATCTAAAGTAAGGGAGTATGTAAGATTACATTAGGTTTTTTGATGCCATAAACATTTTCATTCTTATTGGATTATCATAATACTTTGCTAGAGGTTATTTATGATCTTTTAGTTCATTAGAACACATTGCCAATTTAGAATGGTCCTATAGGATTGCACAATTTGCAGCTGACCTAAAAAGGTATTATGGTTATTTTTTATAGGTCACGAATTTGGGTTTTTTTGAAAAACAAATTAATAAGTCCATGTTGGAAATTAATTGGGCATAAATGAGGCCAAATAAGAGAGAGATGGATGGTAATAGCATAGAAGGAAATAATAAAATAAGGTTCTTTCCTAATATGGCAACTTTGTGTGGCAAGTATATATAGTATGTATTTAAAAGAATCATCTTTATTTGGAATGATTCTTAGTCGACTGTGTTTGATTGAATCACACACAATTTTAGCAATGATAGACAAAATTAGGTCATGGATTTCTCTAATAACACAACCATAATCTCGCACTCATAAACTTACACATTGCCAATTTTCTCCTCATCCTCTCACTCTCTTAGCCAATTTTCATAAGGACACTAACATCTTCATCTTTGGTCATGTCATATGTGTGGGAGCATAGAGTGGATTATCAATTCAATCCATTGTTTGGTATTTAGTATGTTCTAATTCGATCTTCAAAGCTCAAAACTCAAATCTTCAATAATATCATTCTTAACTGATTTCATTGCTCATAATTATGTTTTTTATCTTGTTCTTAGCTATGCTTTCAGGTAACATTGAATGTTTTATGTTGTATTTACATGAAATTAAATAGACCAAGTTCAAACATGATTTAAAGGTTGATGTTAGGTTGAAAGAACTAGTTGAAAATAGAAAATGAAGACCCTTGGAAGAAAATTAGTAAAAAGAGAATTGAAGGGAAATGGTTTTAATGGAAGTTTATGTGTTAAAGATCTTGGGAGTAAAAAACGAAGAAGAGGAGCTTGAGCGAGTGCCAGAGAGGTGTGTGCAACCCATTGAATATGAGGTAATATATATTCCAAAAAATTACCTAACTATCGATCATATTTTACATGGTTAAGTATATTTGGTTAAATCACGCTCAAAATTATAAATGTCTTTGAATGGAATGATATTTGGGTGAATTATATGATCGATTATGATATTGCCATTTTTTTGAATTGTTTTCTTTAATTGATGTGATATGTTTTAAATTAATAATGTGATGATTGGTTGGTTTTAAATGATATATGGATTTGGTTGCAAAATATGTGTGATTATGATTGTTAGTTGTGGAATGCATTTATGTTTAAAAGATGATGTTTGATGTTGCAGAGTAACTACACGGTCAGCTGTATAATTAGTGTCAATAGTATACATGCCTGTGTAATAAAATAGGATACTATATGGTCAAAGACACAGTCGTGTAATTGATTGTGTAATGCACATAATGCTATAAATTGTATATTTTCATGCTAAAACATTAGGAAATGCCTATAACATAATTGGAACTTATAAATAAGGTGTTAGATATTATAAAGAGGCTGATTAATAGAGTAAATGATAGGATTTTTATAATATACTTAACTTTGACAAAAAAAATGTGAAAGGAATAAGAATGATTGTTTGAATATTAATAAAGAATGATTGTATTATACTTTATATATTAGGTAAGTGTGTGGTTAATTTATACACTTACTGAGTATAATGCTTATATCTTTGATTTGGCAATAAAACTTAACCAAAACATCAATTAAAAAAAATTTGAAATTCTAATTTTTCTCCGATTTTTACACGATTTTCTTTGGATTTTTAAAAATACCTACGAGGTGATATGTTCAGAAAAAATTAATATCAAATGATAATATTTTCTAGGTTTAATGACAATTGGTCCCGTACTAGTTTGATTTTTGAGTTAATGAGCAATAATATTTACATTAGAGATTGCCATATCTTGATCCTAATTTGTGAGCTTGGATTGAAAATGACGGTTCTAATAGCTCATAATGGATATGTAGCTATTTATACCGAAATAGAAAGTTGTATGTGTCTAGTAGCTTTTTGGATCAGGTCATTTTAAGTAGAAATGAACAAATCATGATGAAAATGGTAAAGTAAGTTATAAAGTTCCTTTATGAGATGAGTTGTTTTTGCTTAAATTCGAATAATTATCTAGGATGAACAGATTAAATTAGTTTAGTTACCATAGTTCAAAATAAATTTTAAGATGTCTAATTTTGAGAAAAAATAAATTCAATGGTCAAATTTAATGATTGCTATATAAAATAATTTTATAATAAAATATGACACAAAAATGTACTATTTTGAAACTAAATTTCTCACTACTTTTTAAAATGTTAGAAGTGGGATTAAAAGTATCTCTAGAAGACATATCAACTCTTTATATAGAGGCTTGGAACATAATAAAAAGTCAAAACAATTAAAGTTAGGAATTAAAAGATTTGATTAATTGAAGTTTTCTAAAAATTGACAAAAAATATCATTTGTGTGATGCTCAAATTTATTTTACCTTAATCTCTAAAAATTTATACTTGATAAATTTTTCCTTGGAAAATTTTCATAGTTTACCATGAACTATCTTCCCCTTTTATTATGGAAAATAAACATGAGTGTCTCTATGCATATATAATATTCTCAAAGATTATGTGCCATAAAATGTCAAGCATGATGCATAACTCTCAACACATAGTTCTGAAACACGAAGTGCATAAGTAGTGGTGTGATCTACTCGACAGCCTCAATCCTCTACACATACATAATATATGAGCACAAAGAGTTAGTAAGCGTACACGTTATGGCACTTACTTTACTAAATAAAGCATAGTGCAATCACTGGTCATTGACACACACAATTTGTTATTCTCATTAGCTAAAGTATAGAGTTCCAAATGATCTTTATTCATTCAATTATGAATTCTATTTGTATATTAGGAATTTCCTAACAATTTCTTCATAAAATATACATTCTATAGCTTTCTGGGGCACTACACGGTCAGCACACAGTCATGCCACTGATAGTGTAGTCCTATTAGATGATTGCATGATCATTTCACATATTTATTCATCAGTTGTGTGGCACTGAACTGTCATTCTGTTGTTATTTTAGTTCCCTGGAACATTACACATTCATTTTTACAAAACTATTTACTATCCGTATAGTGCTACATGGACACCTTGTTGTTGGTGTAGTTGTCTAGATTCATTTCACAATGTTTTCTTAATTCTAAATCAACCCAACATCTTACCAAAATGTAATTATTATAGCTTAGGACTTTAGTACAGTTATTTCTAATCATTATACCACATTTCACATACAATTCACACAAATTCAATCATAATCATATGTTTCTGCAAACATAACACATAAGCTCAAATCACATTCTCAACATTCTTAATTTGTAGTTCATAATCCAAATATACGAATTCATTGCAAAATTTCAACTTAAAATGCAACCAAAATTGAAATCTCAACTTGTGAATAACATCATTCAATTTTAAGTCACCACTTCATAACTCATGAACGCTCAAAACTAACAATTCAAGTCATAATCACATAATAACTAAAGCTCATCCTTAATATTTAAAATCATCACTTAGTCATGGATCCCTCAATCAAATATCATCAATCATCACATTATCCTCAAATCATAAAACAACCACATTTAACTATATTCATATCACATTTTTTATAATTCCTCATGTAACCCCATAAACTAATTAGCTTTTCAATCTTGTCAATTACTATTTAGTTGATGTATAATACTAAGTAATTAAAAAAATTTTCAAAAGATTGTATTTTTCTACTATTCATTTACTAATCACACATCATTTATACAAATAATAGTATACAGCCCAGCCTAAGGGCACGGTCTAGAACACGGCTCGTGTTAGTGTAATACGTCCCATAGGCACAACCCTGTATTATTCTACCATACTCCTATTCAAATGTAATAAAATACTCATGTTCTTAGGCACGACCTGTATGCGTATGTTTTGAAACACCCTAAACTAACAAACGTATTAATCATATGATTTATCTTTACTATTCACTTATAATGCAGAAGCGTTTAAAAATGTCTGGCTATAGAGAGAGGAAGTGTTGAGGAGCTGTAGCTAACCCACTTGCTAAACTATCTTCTAGTACCTATTCCTCTTTTTTTTGTAATATCCTAAGCTTCTCTAAAAACACTGATCCTATTCCAATCGTCAGTTTTCTGTTATACCTTTGTAGTCGTGTATCCTTACAACTAAATTTCTCTTTCTCTCTCTTTCTCACTATCTCTCGATCTCTCACTCCTTCCCTTTATCGGCTCAATTTTGAGCCTTCACCTGCTTCCTTTGCCTTTTATAGAAAAAGCAATGAAGTCTTATCATCCTTCCTCGCTTTATACATAATCCAGCTTCTGCTTCAATTTTCGAAGCATCCCAATTTTCTGCCACTCAATATACTATGCGTGGCCATTGAAAAATACACGTGGTAGCCATCCACGATGCGTTTTTCTAGTCCGAAATCAGAAAAATACATGTTTTCATCCTTGATTATGTGTGTTCGGCCTTACCATGCATACTCTACTACACATGATCATCTTTAAATACGCGTGGTTATTGCATAGTGCGCTTATTGGAGGCTTGCAACGTGTACTTCTTTGTGGTGTAATGTTTTCCTTTTCATATATACTTGCTATCAATTGTTCATCAACTTAAAGTTAACTCCAGATTGTCTTTAATTTATCAACTAAATTATAAATTTCATTAATCATTTTAATTATTTATTAATCTTAGGGCTTAAGGATGAGAATGTTACAAATCTTCCCCCTTAAAGAATTTCATCCTCAAAATTCCTTTATGCTAACCTTATTTCTCTTTTAACTCTTTTAGGATTTCTTATATGTTATTTCTGTGTATATTGTATCTGTTTTTCTGAACTGTTTAATTCTACATCTTTATTATCTATGCTAGCTTTTAATGTCTATATTGATTCCTTCCTCACCAGTTAGACTTTCTAGCATCTATGTATATGAAGTCATATAACATCTATGCGGTCAAACCCACATCTTCTCCTTATACTTCATACATCTTCTATGAAAATATTAGTATAACTACCAATGCTATACCATCACTCCCAATTCAAATACTTATCACTGCTATAACATGTTGTAGATAGTATGCTGAATAATCTATTTCATATCACCATATACTTCTAATATATATTTCCTTTGAAAAATCATTCCACATACATATTGGAGAAAACACCCTATAATGTGAATCTGTTTTCAATCATCATATATATCATCTTCCAATAATGATGCCCTATAAGACAACCTTATTTTGATGCTACTTGCACCTATCATAAACTTTTTTTTGTTCTTTCAAATCAA
>CANYCX010037064.1:0-12439 GCA_948193385.1 Breynia disticha f. nivosa
CAAAGCAAGTCACATGCTAACATGTCAACCATAAGTCAACAATATGTCAATCAGGTATATAATCAAATAGAGCATACCAATCGCAACACAATCAATACTCATATTAACACAAGCTAGAAATCACATCAAGCTAATTATGTTTCACACAAACATAAAATATATATATATATATATGAGTATTTTAGTTCTTTTCTAAAGCTTTTAAGCTTTATGTTCTTCATCTCTTTTCCTTATAATGACACTTAACTAAGGAAATCACTTACGAAACTACTAGATACTGGTAGGTATAAAGGTCGTAAGTGGAAACTACTTACCTTGAAATATGTGCACACTCGCACCGCTTCCACCGCTAGCTCACCGACTCAATTTCTCGGCCTAAGATCGTCTAGATCCTCCTAGACAATCAAAACCATTCATAAATTCCTCATTCAATCATTTAATTTCATTCCTAAACATCAACCAACCCCTATTCATATTCCAACAACATTTTCAGCCACAAAACAGTTCAATCTAACCATTTGCAACAAGTTTAAGTTAGTCCAACTTATCCAAACCAAGTATAGAAGCTTACCTTTACACTTGGAATTGATTTTGGCAAGAAATGGTATTAATTTGATCCAAACACGTTGCTGAAACCTTCCTTGGGTTTTTCTGAATCGACCTGTCTGCTTAGTTCTCTTTTTTGAAATGAATGAAAAGCAGATTCGATCAAGTCAGTTTAGTCCCGATGAACACGGCCTCGAGCACGGGTCGTGCCACACGTCGTGCCGTGAAATCTCAGCACGAATTCCTGTTCTGTCGTGCACGGTATTGTTCTGCATTTAATTCAACACGAGGACATGTTGATTTTCCAGGATGAACACAGGGTCATGCTAATCATCCCCCATGAGCACGAGGGCATGCTCAGGGTCGTGCTGTCTGCTGATTTTTCGAATATTTCCTAAATTGATCCGATTTTATTCGAATAAATGCAGTTTTTATTTTATTTTAAATCCTACAATTTCCAGAACGTTACAAACATCCCTACTATAATTCAAATTCTTCCATTGACTTTTGATATCATGATTTGTATAAGGTATGTCCCAAACATCCTTATTTAGTGCAAATCACTTTCTTAATCTCTATGACAAGATTGATAAGTTCAAATGAATGACCTAATCATTCCATTCGGGTGCAACCACACTCTTTCCAATCTTGCCTATCAAGTGGCCAATGATATCTTCTCTCATTTCCATGAGAGGGTCAATTTCTTCACTTCATTCATGCTTTTACTTGTAATCCCTAACATACCCAATCATACATATACTTGTCAACCTTTTACGGTCACGTTAGGCGTATGTCAAAGTACACTCAAAATCACAATAAAAGGCATAATGGCTTCAGGTTTAAAGACAAATATTTAATGTTGTAAGTAGTTATTGCTCTAATACAAGTCCCACATTGTACCTATGAACTTTGTTAGATATCTCATATCTGTGACTCGTGGAACATGATCACCTACAAAGCTCATATTAGTCTTAATTTATTTCCATTCAAATGGAAACAAATGACTAGGGATATTTAGAATGTTAATCTCAAAACTTTCAGGTTCTACTATCAAGGTCCTCAACCTTGATACCTCAAGTGTTTAATCAATATTCTTGGATAGTTTTATCATACACATAGCATAGGTCAATACATGAACTGATAAAATAATTTCTCATAATTTTATTAATCAATAATAAAAGGTTACAAAGAATGCATTGGGCTAGGGCTTACACTAAAAAGAGTTCTATTGATCATGTAATTTTATGAATAGTAAATGGACAATACTTGAATTTATGATAGAAATGAGGAATTCATATTAAGAATGAATAGGATTTTTCATAATGCATTTAGGAATGATAAATATTAGCAAAAGACTAATAATTGTGTTGTATGTTAAATTAATAAACAAGTACAGTTTTCTTTATATAGTAAGGTCAGTGTCTTGATGTTTACCCTTACTGAGTTTAATACTTTCGAATTTCTGTATACTATTGTTCGAAACATATTAGTATGATGTATATGGGTCCTTTTCCTCTAGATCCACATTTTCATCTTTGGACTTCGAGCGGCAGGTTGGGGACCCAATACCTCGTTTTCTATTTTTGACACTTTCCTTTTTCTTTGAAAACCATGAGTTTAATAGTTTTGGCTTTTCATAAGTTGTGTATGCATATAGGTTCAAACATGTGATATTTGGTTTTCTTTAATTGTTTCTGCAAATTTTTACAAATATATGGATT
The DNA here is from genome assembly GCA_948193385.1 of Breynia disticha f. nivosa. NCBI lineage: Eukaryota > Viridiplantae > Streptophyta > Magnoliopsida > Malpighiales > Phyllanthaceae > Breynia > Breynia disticha. Next base: position 2,268 of record CANYCX010037064.1, read on the forward strand.
ATGAAGAGTTTTCATTTGACTTTAGATATTGTTTTTAAGAGGTGTTTTAAAGATTAATAAGAAAAAGTGAAAAATTCCCTTATATTTTGGATAAAAGTTAAGAATTTGAAATAAATAGAAATTTTAAATTAGGTGTCCCATTAGCTGTTTTGAGAGTTGTTCCTAGCTGAGTTTTCTCACCTTATTGCCTTTATTTCTTTTTTTTTTTTAGATTTTGAGTAATGATAAACTCCAATATTTCCTTTAGCAATCTCTTTGGTAATGAGATCCATTTTGTTTGTAAGATTCCTTAACTTTCCGCATTGCATTTTTAGTAGATGTTTCATGCTCGTCTATGATATATTTGGTCACTTACAAATTATTTTAGTAGACTATTTATTTTGGGGCCCAAACTTATTTATTTTATATATAATTATTTACAAAAATATTTTTTAATTATTACTTTAATCATTGAAATTAATTAAAGATTATATTGTATTTTCACATTTTTTAATCCTAGTACATTGTTGATAGGAATTTCATGCAGAGTCTATATTTTATATCAGTTATGATCTCAATTTGGGTGTCATGACAACCACAAAACAACTTATGGTTTGTTTGTTTGTTTGTTTTAAGTAAATAAGTTAACTTATTATTTTTTGAACTAAGATGAGATTAAAGGATTTTAGTGTGGTTGAGTTGGTTGCTTTCTTTCAAGTTTGATAAATTGAGAAATTTAAAAGGACAATTTTGAAAATGAAGGGATTGAATTGGTATTTACACCAAATATGGACGGCTAAAAAATTTAGGTGGGGGTGAAGAATGAAGTTTTGGTTCCTTATGGTCCGAGCCAAACAAAGGTTTATTATAAGTAGGTAGGAGAGGCCACTTCAGTCGAAGGGATAAATGGATGGATTAATTTAATGATATTTCATCATTTACAACAACCAAAAGTAAATTTGAAGACAACACTCCAGATTCCGATCGAAACGACGTCGCGTGGAAATGGCAGCCACAGCAGTTCAGCAGTTGGCGCAATGCATCACTTGTCATGCTTGGAGTCCGGATCGCTCTAGTACCAACTCCTCTTTTTTCTTTGCTTTTGTTTTTACAATTTCCGATTCGAACTCCTCATTTCAATGCTTTTTATATGAACTTATTTCTAGATTAGTTGCAGAAACGTTTATAATGATTGATTATAGACCGGTGATTGTACTTTTGTTGATTTTTTTCCGTAATTCCTAATTACCTGTTCCAAATGCAGTGATTGCAGTATGTCCAAATAACAATGAAGTTCACATATATAGAATATGTGAGGAGAAGTGGGAGAAGGTCCATGTTCTACAGAAGGTACTCCCTCGTTCTGCAAGTTTCTCTCCTCATGTGGACACTTAATCACAGCTTATCATAATCACAATTTGGCTTCTTTATCTCTGTTTTATGTTCTGTACTGATGTTTTTTTATGTACAAATCCTATTTAGTGTTCACAAACTTGTAAAACCAATAAGCAGATGACTTTGCTAACATAATGTTTCTTTGTTGGGCTTATTTCTGTTTCATATGTTGAAACCATCTTAGAAATTTTGCGCAATGAACGAAGCGAATACATTTTGGATGATGATTTCTATTGTCTGAAAAATTCATGTTCTTTTTCATAAAAAAATCGAACTTTTTTGTTAATTTTCTTGCCATTACAAATCATCTTATGAGTTTTTCTCTGTCAAAATTTTCTTTTTTCTTCTACATTATTGCTTCAGCATTTTTCTCCTTATTCTGGATTTTGCGGCATGTTAATGCACCTGCTCATGTATGTGTAATTACGCATGTTCATTTTTTCTGATTTTGTGTTGTCTAATTTCAACTATTATTTATTGTTGCTTTAACTTTTCCGTTGATTTTTGTCACAGCATGATCAAATTGTCTGCGGGATAGATTGGAGTGCAAGATCAAATAGAATAGTTACTGCATCTCATGACCGAAATTCGTAAGCTTCCAATTCATTTAAGCTCTCATAAAACTTTGTTCTTTCTGTACAAAAAATGCAAAAAGAGGACATATCAGTAGCATTTTTTAATATTAGGATATGTACCTAGGAATTTTTTATTTTTGTACCAGTAGCCTTAGTAACCTCTTCCTGATTAGCTGACTGACCCTCTTTATTGGTACTTCTTTTAACATAGTAGCACATGAATTTTTAGTCCTTTCTGGATTGATTATTGTGTATTGAAATATTAAAAAAAAACAGCGAGGTAGAATTGCTTATTGACCTGATTCTTTTACATTTACAAGGTATGTTTGGAACCAAGAAGGGCTTGAATGGGTCCCAACCCTTGTTGTCCTAAGGCTAAACCGTGCTGCACTTTGTGTGCAATGGAGTCCCAAAGGTAATTGAACACCATATACTTGGTTTGTATTGAATAAAGGATTTAATATTTGATGGATGCCAGCTAATTTTTTTTTTTGAGGAGCATTACTTTAGAATTGAGAAATGAATCTATGGAAGTTTCAGTAATATTTTGTTGATCTAATTTGTCATTCAAAACTTGCGTTGCAGCCTGTTTCTCTCAATGTGTCATTTTTGGAATTGTGGTGACATATATGGTCTATCCTTTATCACCTTTGCCCTTATGTTGACTTAATTGTTCTTTTATATGTAGAGAACAAGTTTGCTGTTGGTAGCGGGGCTAAAACTGTTTGCATATGTTATTATGAGCAAGATAACAACTGGTAATCATGTATAATTAGCAGATTTATTTTCAGTTGACATGCATTGATTTACTTGTTCTTTGTTGGATATTTCCTGTGAAGTAGATTTCAAGTTCTAATTTCCTTATTTGTTTGCCTAGATGGAAGCTTTTGTTTCATTTTCTCATTAGAACCGGAATGATAATTTTTAACTCATGCTATTTGTTTTTGAAAATATTTCTTAAATACAATTTTTTTTGTTTCTTGTGGTATAGGTATATGCGAAGCCTATTACATCTGTACATTCCCTTTTTCTTTAGACTATTTGCTGAATGTTGGGAACCAAGCTTTATGCAAAAAGAAGAAACTATTTGTTGTTATTACAGTGGATGTATATGGCCAATATATCTTTTAGCCAACTTTGCATAGATTATCATAGTGATAGCGCTAGTTTTTCATATCAGCAGCTTGCACATCTGCATTGGGTCTATCACTCTATCTTTTATTTAGATTGTTTATTTTTGTACAGGTGGATCAGCAAACTTATCAGAAAAAGGCATGACTCGTCTGTAACTAGTGTCGCTTGGCATCCTAATAATGTACATCTATGCTTCTCCATTCTCTTATTGTAATATTTCTGTGGGGAAAATATCAGTAAGAAGTACGCATCTGTTGGTCTGTATTTGAACTTATTGTGCCAACTGCCAACTAGATCATGCATTTTTATATGGAATGTGTGCTTGAGTGAATCAGTCATATTTTATATAGTTTGTTTCTAACCAACTATGGACTAAGAAAGAAAACACATTTATGCTGAGAGTTATATGTTTTGGCAGGAAATAGTGCTTGTTTCAAGAGGCTTGATTGATGGGAAGATAATGAAATTAAATGGATGGAAATAGAAATACAATGTTCTGTTCTCTTCTACATGTAATATTGTAGAGATATCATCAAATTTAGACATTTGACATTTGCTAAAAATCTCTGCATTGATGTATTGGATTTGATAGGATATCTAAGCAGCATAATCAAGTGGAAATGACAGTTCACTTGGAAAACATAATCTGAATAGAATTAAGGCTTTTGGGGGATGAGTGGATGTTATAGATGGAGAAGATTTTGATATTGCATATTGCCAAAGAAGAATGCTTAAGCTCTGGATACTTATTTATCGAATCTTTTCTTTGCTCCCTCGATGTTGTACTTCGACTATGTATTTGTTATATAAATAGTTATGATAATAGTGTCCAACATGTTTTGTCTGCATTTAATTTATACAGTTGGCGTGTACAGATTTTTCTTGCAACAACATCTACTGATGGGAAATGTAGAGTGTTCTCCACTTTTATCAAAGGAGTTGACACTAGGTACATAAGAATTGTTATGGAGTAATCTTACTTAAGTTTCCCTCTTCTCATTTTTTGGACCTAAGCTCTTTTGCAATTGTTTCCTGTCCACCATCAACAGGGACTCAAAAGCAGGCTCATCGACAGATTCAAAATTTGGAGAGGTGTGTTCTGCCTTTACCCTTTCAATGTGTGTGAAAGTTTGATGATGAATAAAATTGTGATGGATGTGTTGCCTGTAAATATGTTTTAAAGTGGTACTTTTTATTTCGGACTAATTAATGCTGGGAATATTGATGTACAGTAGCTGCTGATTTTTAAGATTAGTCCATTAAAGACAGGATGCAGGTACATTAGTAGTGATTTATCCAAATATATTGACCGGATATAGGGTAAAGTATTTTGAGTGTCAGCACTAAGCGGTAATTAAAAAGAGGGAACACGATTCATCATTGGGGAGTTTTTCTATATAATGGTGTTTTAAAATTTCAGATATAATGAGTTTTGGGAGCAATATATTACCTATTGATGCAACAAGGTTAGTGATTGGTCTCTCTTAGTGCTGTATAACATCAAAACTCCCAAATGGTGTTCTCTTCGGTTTTAATTAGGTGCTTTAGATCAGGAAATTTGGTTGCAATGCTGACAGTTTTAGAGTTGGGCTTGTTGCAAGAGGAAAAATAGTGGATATCAACAGAAAAAGAAAGGAAAATACTTGTCTTAATGTTTGTATATTGATATTTTTATTGTATTTAATGATTATAAATATTAAAGGACGTTTCAGTTTTAGTTGGTCTGCAAATAAAATGAATATTTTGTAAATAGTTGATAATGGGCTAGTGTGGAAAAGATATGTTTGGCATAATGGTATTAGAAACACTGGAAACTCAACTAATTGAGTGTGCAAAATATGACAATATGTATCTTCTCTCACAAATGGTAAACAGTAAGTGTGCATCTTTTCTTTAGAAAAAATGTTTTGCTCTAGGCGTCACTTTGCAAATGCTGCCTTTCAAAACATTATTTGACGTGAACTTCCATGGGGAATTCCTTTTGAAGATAATTCCAACTTTACATTTTAGCATTTACGGATGAATTCATTATTTACCTTGTCAAATGCTTAACATATGAACCATTATGTTGAAAAGTTAGAGTTTTGTTTTATTATAATGTTCTCTTTTGTTCCACAATTGTACTTTGTACATTAATCAAATCTTGACTTAGAATGGTACTCATTCATTTCTGATAGGTGAAAATTATTTTGATATGTTCTACTTCTATAGTTAAACATGACTATTTCTGTAATTTCACATGTCACTATGTCAAGACAGTTTTCCTATCTTATTTTGAACAAACTGTTTATCTGCGTTTTTAACCAAATGACATCATTACTTCTCTATTGCATATTACCATCCAATGTACCATCATATCACCTTTATTTCTTGCAGTCTTTAACCATAATGCTAAACAAAAGTGGAGAAAAGTTTTGGTGTCTTCTTCTACAGATAGTGAAAAGTTTTTTAGCTTGCCAGAGTAGGCAAAACTGAAATGCAAATGAAGATTTTAGTTAAACTAGGATTATGCGTTGGGATATGTACTGCTATGGTGACTAATGCTTTTGGGTTGACTTTTGACTCTTTCTAAGATACATAGATGTCATTCGGTCTTCCCTAATTACTGACCTGCAAAGCATAATGTGTTAGAATACTTTTTTTTTTCACCGAAAATTGAAAAAACAGACTTTTGACTGTTTCTAAGATACATAGATGTCATTCGGTCTTCCCTAATTATTGACCTGCGAAGCATAATATGTTAGAATATTTTTTTTTCACCGAAAATTGAAAAAATATGTCTTTTGGTTATGGAGTGCAGCATGGTAAATAAAGAAGTGAATATGATACAGCTTGAAACAATATCTATTTGGTTGTTATTTCAACTGACTATTGGCTTCTGTGGAAACAGCAAATTATTCAGCTTGATCTCTCGTCTTCCTGGGCTTTTGGTGTAAAATGGTCACCAAGTGGCAATACATTGGCTTATGTAGGTCAGAAATATCTCTATACTGCATTTGGTCACTATATGTGAGCATCTTAGAATTTGTTACAGTTAACATCCAACCTTGGATTTTATATCGCAATGACTGCTTAAATTTATGAAAATCTTGTTTGTGTTTGACATTTTTTACTCTTCTTTATCATATAAATTTTTGAACAAATTTTTGATATCAAATATTTTAGCTACTGCCTGGAGTTGGTTATTCATTATGCAACTGTTATTTATGCTTTTTACAGGTCATAATTCTATGATTTACTTCGTTGATGATGTTGGCCCCTCTCCTTTGGCGCAAAATCTAGCTTTTCGCGATTTACCTCTTTGTGATGTGGGTCAGCGTCCATTCTTGTTAACTCTTGATGTCTAGTTTTTAACCTTTTTTGACTGACTCAGTTGTCAATCTAGATTATTGATATACATGGTAACTAATTTCAGGTACTGTTTATCTCTGAAAAAATGGTCATAGGCGTTGGATTTGACTGCAACCCAATGGTTTTTGCTGCGGATGACAGAGGAATATGGTACGTTAAATTTGAAAGAGAGACCCCAGAAACACCAGTCTTTAATTTTACTTTTCTGTTGTTTCTTCAGTCTCGCTTCCTCTCTCTTTATTTTTTGTCATAGATGGTATTTGATTAAGTTGTCAATTTCAAGAGTTTTGGGCATTAACAATTAATTTGAACGTGTTAGCCTCCATAAGACCAGCAGGATTGTCATTTCTCGTGGACTATATGTTGCCTTTATAGGTCGGAGAGTCTTTTTAGCCTGATAGGTCTGTAAACCTTATGCATAATAGATTATCATGTGCAATTCAGAAAGTAGATTAATGCAATTTACTCATGCCAAATAATAGTTAAAATACCACTAATAAGGATGTTCTTATGTCATTTTAGATTTTAGGGGTGTAAAATTTAAATCTTTAGCCATATAATCACTGTAATGAATAAAAATTTATACACAGCTTTTTCATCAAATTTTAGTTTTCCAGAAAATTGGAATAAGAACAGGTAACTGCTCCATATTAGTTATGCATATGCAATAGGCTATAATGCAATCCCAGTAATTATTTAATGGGTAATTGCTAATTCATTTCTCTGGTTTATCTGTATTGACTAATAGATTTTTGTATTTTAATGCGTAGTTTAATTTAGTATGCGAATAACTACTTGGTTCTTCTGTTAACTGTCAGACAATGATCTATTAAATAATTATTGACTGTTAGATAATGATCCATTAAAAAATTACTGAAATGTGCAAAAAATTGACATAATTATGTTGTGCTGAATGTGATAGAAGAGGGACATTGCACACTTAAGTGAGATTGTTCACAAACGTTTAGGATGTAGTACATAGTTTCAAAAACACGGGTGTGTTGGTTTATCTAGATAAACCTAAATGGACAAAAAATTTAATTATTGGTTCGTTTGTAGCTGGAAGGGCATCTAGGAAATGGACATGCATATGCTCTCAAACAGATTTACAGCAGTTTGTTTTGGAATTGTGATGATCAAATAATCATAAATTTGCTCATTAGTTCTAATTTTCAATGGAGATGCACTCTAATATCTACAATCTAGCTCTCTTCATTGTTTTCCTTTCTTACAATTTATGCAGGAGCTTTGTTAGGTTTCTTGGTGAAAGAAAATCGGCACTGTCAGGTTCAAAATATGGGTCACAGGTATGTACACTAACCAAAATTTTAATAATGTTGCTACTTTTGTTTAATGTGTGTTCAGATACAGTTAGACTTATACTAAATATTTTTTGCTATTACAAAAATACACATGTTGCAGCTTTGTCAAATAAACTATCTCTTTAGAGCCTTTTCTTAGCTGTACGATGGCTTAACTACATATGTTGAATTTCATAATTTTTTTTTTATCTGGATGATTTGGTGCCGATTTACAATTATATATGGCTACTTGGTCATGGAAAATATAACCTGAGCGAACTTTGATAAAGACAGAATAGAAAGTTATCATGTTCTTCTGGTTTGATTGTTTAAAGCAGTTTGTCATTTAAATATTAGATTGATATTTTGTTTCTGTTTAGCAGTTTTCGGAAGCATTTGGAAAATTTTATGGCCAATCCAAGCTCGGAGGAAGCAACGATAGCACTGAACCTTCAAGATTCCGTGGTGGTGTCCATGAAAACTGCATAAAGTACGCATTTGTTTCGATGATCTTTACGTGTTACATGACCTTCAATATTAGCCTTTTCAACGATCATTTGAAGTGGAATTGCAAAAAGTCTAGTTTTATTTTTGTATTATTAGTAACTGTGAAGTTGCATAATAACCGTGTTCTTGCGGAGCTGCAGTTGTATTGTGCCACTGGGAGAGGTTGGTAGCAGCAGAAGAACCCGATTCAGTACTTCCGGTAAGTAGAGAAAGTAAGAATAAAATATATTATCACCTGCAAGATCATATCTTAATTTGAATTCATTTATATGGACATGTTATTGTGTTGCAGGTTTAGATGGAAGAGTGGTGATTTGGGACTTGCAGAAGCTGGAAGATTTATCGGAATACATCTGAGCTGCAGGCAGGTACGACGCAGAAGGTGTTTTGTAAAATAGTTTTGGGCTGTATGATCGATGTAGCTTGTTTGTCTCTTATAACAAACGTACTATCAAAAGTGTGATTCAGTTGAATCTCTTATTGTATTTACAATGTTCATAACTTTGGTTCAGTAGGGAATAATAACCTTTAGGCTCCGTTTGTTCGGAGGCTGAGAAAATGTTTTCCTGATTTTTCAATGTTTGTTATCAATGAAAAATAAGTCAATAAGCCAATGAAACTATAACTTAAACGAAAAATAATAATTATTTTTAGCATATTTTTAAAGAAAATATTTCTCTTATTTAAAATATAAAATTATATTTTCTTTATATATTTTTAAATATTATAGTATGAAATGTCAAAAAATATGATTTCAGAAAATAAGATTTTGAAATATGAAAAATATTTTCCATCCACCAAACAATCAGAGCACTAGTGTTGTATTTTTTGGATGATGAAACACGAATCCTACTTATTGGGGTTCTTTTTTCATTGGTTATTGTTACTGAGTAAATCACTTATGCTGGAAAAACACAACAATGAAAAGCTGAAGGGAAAAAAAAACATTAATTGCATAAATAATCATTCTTATAAACAATATTAAGAAAATGGCTAAAGTCTATCTTTAAACTATTTTAAACAGAAACCTCGAAAATACGGAACAAGTCTCATTTATTAAATGTAGGCTACGTTGTCTGCATTTCCTCGTTATAAAATTTAAGAATGAAAATTTATGCTTGTGAATTTACGTAAACTAATTTTATATATTTAAGTTGTGAATTTATGTAAATTTTTATAATCCTTTACATTGTAGATACTAATTCTAAATTTATTAGTTTCATTTTTTTTAACTTATGAGAATTACAGAAGTTACTTATCACTATATATGAAAATTTATATTTGTAAACTTATGTGAACTATATGCATGTTACTATTAGTAGATGAAATGGTGTCAAATTGTTAAGTATTTTATATTTCTAGTATTTTTATAAATTGTTCACATGTAAAATATTTACATTCATTGTCATGTATTCAGAAGAACACATTAACAAAAAAATGTAATCCATTACCAAAAAAGATTTTGACATTGTTCACAGTATTGAAAAATTTGTAACAACACTGTAAATTACAACAAATATAGCAATCATTATATGGGAAATATCGTGTGACTTTGAGAATCTTCTAATATTTCGTGAAGGTAAAACTCGTGTGAAACAACTCATTATACTTTTATATTTCACTTCTTACTTCACTCATCTTTTACTTAAACAACAGCAAAGTTGTCCTGTCATGATAAAGGGCATCAATAATGATAAACCCCATACAGGGATTTATCAAGGTGCCAACTCAGCATTCCACTAATTTTTTATCTATAAACCTCAACTCTTAAAAATCTTCTTAATGCTATAAACCTCATCATCCACTTTAACACTCAATTAGTTGGGACCTACAATTATTATATTTTTTATATCACACCTATAGATATATAAAATAATTTTTATATATACTAAAAATAATAATAATATAAATTTCATAAAATAAATTTTAT
>CANYCX010037121.1:0-11339 GCA_948193385.1 Breynia disticha f. nivosa
CTTGAAAAATAACATGGCAAGAAAGTAGGCAATACTAAACCCGTACGATTTCTTAAGCCTAATGTGAGTGAGTCTAAGGCCCTTTTTTAGCCAAACCTCAAAAATGCAAGAGAAGAGATATTTGTTATAGAAGTTAACCTATTTGTTTCTACCACTTGGGTGCTAGATACAAATTGTGGATCTCAATTTTTTTCAAATGTGTAGATGTTAAGGAATAGAAGGGTACTTATGAAGAATGAAGTGGAACTCCATGTGGGAAATGGAGCACAAATTATTGCCATTAAGATAAGAAACTATCTTATCATTTTACCTTCTGTGCTCAATATAAATCTAGTGGACTGTTATTTTGTATTTGCCATGAGTAGGAACATTATTTCAGTGTCACGATTTGATATGGAGGGCTTTTAATTTACAATCGCAATAGGTAGTATTCAAGTTCGTCATCAAAGCATTTTATATGGCACATCCATATTACAAAAAGGACTATACATCCTAGAATTAATGCAAAAGGATTGGATCTATAACATAGACACAAAAAGGATTAAATCTAATGAGATTAATCCTACATACCTCTAGCATTGTCGTTTAGGACATGTGAACAAAAAGCATGTGTCAAGACTCCACAAGGTTAGAGTGTTTGGGTCATTTTACTTAGAGTCTCGTGACATATGCGAGCCATGTTTTCATGAAAAGATGACAAAGAGTCCCTTTACTAAGGACACGCGAGCCTATGAGTACACACGTAAGAGGTGGGTTTAGTTACTTCGTGACATTCACAGATGATTTTAGTAGATATGGTTATGTGTATCTAATGAAGAGTAAGACCGAGACATTTTAGAAATTCAAGGAATTCATAATGAGGTAAAAAAACCAACTTGGCAAGAAGATTAAGGCCATTCAATCTAATCGATGTAGCAAATATATGAGCCACAAGGTTGACAATCATCTATAAGAGTGTGAGATTATCTCACAACTTAGTTCTCTATGAACACCTCAATTGTATGGTGTTTTGAAAGGAGGAATCAAACTCTATTGGATATGGTTTGCTTTATGATGAGTCAAACATCTCATCCTATTATGTTTTGGGGTTATGCATTGGAAACTACAGCATCCCTACTAAATCTTACTCTAACCAAAGTGGTGGAGAAGACACCATAAGAGGTATAGATGGGCCATAAGCCGAATATGACTTTTCTAAAAGTTTGGGGTGTTATTGTAAGCCCTAGTCCTAATACATTGTATGTACCATTTATCATAGATTAATAAAATTATGAGACATTATTTTATCATTTCATGTATTAACATATGTTATGTGTATGATAAGATATCTAAAAATGTTAATTAAACACTTGAGGTATCAAAGTTAATGACCTTGATAGTAGAACCTAAAATTTCTAAGACTAACATTTTAAATATCCCTATTCAATTGTTTCAATGGGAATAAAAATGAATTAAGACTAGTATGAGCTTTGTAGATGATCATATTCTATGGGTCACAGATATGGGATATCTAACAAATTTCATAGGTTTAATGTGGGACATTGTATTTGGAGAGTGATAACTGATGAGATTACTAAAATTAGTATGTCTCTTGCAATATCATATCTCTGTCTTTAGACCTGAAATTGCTATCTTTTATTGTGATTTCTAGTGTACTTTGACATACACCTAATGTGGCTGTAAAAGGTTGAAAAGTATGGGTATGACTGGGTATATTATAGATTACAAGTAAAAGCATGAGTGAAGTGAATGGATTGACAATCATATAATGAGAGAAGATATCATTGGTCACTACATAGACAAGATTAGGAAGAGTGTGGCTACACCCAAATGGAATGATTGGATCATTCGTTTGAACTTATTAATTTTGTCATAGAGATCAAAAAAGTGATTTAGCATTAAATAAGGATGCTAGAGACATACGTTATGCAAATCATGATATTGGAGGTCAAGGAAAGATGTTGAGTTGTACTAGGACTGTTGAAATCCTCATCAAATATTTAATTTTAGATGATCATAGTGTCTTTCTAGAAATTGCCTATGATTTATGAATTATTAAATTCATTACCATTATTAAATAATCCTTCAGATTGCACACAGAGGAAAGATTACCAAAAGAGTATTTTTGAAATTTCAGAATAGGTCAAATTCTGGTCATCAGGTCAAATCGGGCAATTAGGCCAATTTTGGTTTTTGAGCCCAAAATGGATGAAAGCTCAATTTCAAAAAGCACATGAATCTTTTTAAGACACAAAATCATTTTAATAATGATGGATAATGTTGTCTTAAGTTAGCACAAATGTGAGAGAAAAATATAGTGATAAAATAGGAAGTTTATCTTCTTTTGTGAGAGGATAAAGAGAGAGAAAAGAAGAGATGAAACCCTACCTTATCTCTCCTTATATTTATCTATTTGAATTAGGATTAAGATGAGATTATCTTGAGTTCAAAATCAAATAGGATTCCTATTCTTAGCCACCTAATATTCATCCAAAATAAGAGTGAAAGAGAGAAGCTCTTTTCTAAACAATTTCAGTCTTCTTCTTCCTTCTCACTTCTTTTTGGCCAAACCCTTCACCTAAGAAATTAAGATTTTGATTTGTTCACCTTTTTAACAAATAAATAAAAAATTTTGGGGCTAATTATAATGATCGAAACCATTGGTGCTTTCCAAATCATGAGCTATCCATTTAAGGACCAAAAATAAGGTGAGATCGTTTATACCTTTGTGCTAGTACACCTAACTTTTGATCTGTGTGTTAGTTTTGCAAAGGGACAACGCTTGAGGTCCTTTAATGGTGTCTTAAAGGTAGTCTCAGAGTATTCCAAGCCTGTAGTTACTTTATTTCTCTGTCCATACATACACCCATACGAGGAAGAAAGGTAAGACTCGATTCTTTTCTTTAAAGATTTGATTTTTATCAACTATTTTTCAATTTTATGTTATTTTATACTGTTATAATCATTTTTGGTGTTATCTTGGATGGTTTTTATGCTTCTTTTTTGTACTTCCTTTAGGTTTTAGACTCGTAGAAAACCCAACATGGGGATGCGAGTCGCATGTTAAGAAATTAACAGCAGACAAACTATAGCCTAAAACTAGATTCTGATTATTTGTAGGGTATCCTCAGGAAACAAAAGGATACTACTTCTATTCCTAAGAAGAGAACAAAGTCTTTGTTGCTTGAAAATCTATTTCCTTGGAAAAGGAATTCTTTCCCAATAATTAATTTGGAATGAAAAAAACACTTTTAGCATTTGTGGATGTTCATTCATGTAAGTGTTGTAATTTTAAAAGGTGACGCAGACGTCGAGTTAGAGCAGTTATCAGAGCGGCAATTTTAGATCGAACTATGAGGTGAGTGTGTATTTATCACGTACTTACCAATGGATGCCATTGCATGGTTAAAAATAGGCAGTATTAATCGTAAGTTATGTGCGAGTGTTTGAGTGTATGTTATGCATGTGATATTGGCATGTTTGATCATGTGGTTTTAAATGTTGATATGTTTGCGAATGTGGTGTGAATTCAACATGTGGTTGAAATGAATTATGGTGTGTGAATGCAAATATGGATAAATTGTTGAGTGGAAGTAAGTGAAGATGTTAGTTACGGTGTTGTAAATGAAATGCTTGAATAGAATATATGAAATAATAGAATAGAGTAACAAGGACCCGATGTGAACGAAGAGAGAAAAGTGCAAGCTGTCGCCAATAAAATGAATAAGAGCTTGGTGGTTTAGTACCTGAAAAGAAACTTGTTAAACCTAGTGAAGTTATATGTGCGCGTGAATGTGTCTTTATAAATGTGTTGTAAATTATGTTGTGTAAATTCATTAGCATGACATCATATTGCATCTTGCATTTAAAGCCCGTAAGAGAATGCAGGAGAGACATGCAAAGCCCGCAAGAGAATACGGGAGAGGTCACTTAGAGCCTGTACGAGGATGCAGGGGAGGTTATTAGAGCCCACAAGAGTATACGGGGTAGGATTTATGGTCTTAAATAACACAAATGAAGAAAGGAGGGTTAAGTACCCAAATATGAAATGGGGCGCTAGAGACTGCGTCAAAAGAAAGAAATTATGATATGAAAATAGGGCATAAGAGTATGGATCATTAGAGAAAAGATTTTACATTGCTTGCATGTGCATGCATCACGAGCATTCATAAGATTACATATGTTGTATATAGTGTCTTATGTGTTTATATATAATGGTGATTATGAAATTGTAAGTTGGTGTTTGAAGTTTATAGGAATGACATTGAATGACTTGAAAGTATGTATGCTCAATGTGTAAATGGAATGAATGTGAGGATTATATGTAAATGAGAGGGAATGTTTATGTTTATTGATGATTATAGGGTGCGCCTTTGAAGTGTTAAAGTTTATGAATGATGTGAATATGGTTAAGGGTTTGAAATGGATGTTGGAAAGTGTTGATTATAGTTAAAATGATGTATAAAATGTGTGGGATAAATAATTGACTGAGCTGCATGTTGTTGGACTGAAAATGACTGAAATACAGCTGAAATTTAGTGTAAACAGGCTGAGAAATGGTTTAGGCAAACTATCCCCCAACCCTTGTGAGTCTACTGGACAGAATTAGAGTTCCAAAACCAAAATGAGTCTAGGAACGGGATGGTGAATGATTTGCCCAGGCCGTTCACCAAATTGCTCCAACTCACTGGACAAAAACGGTTTGCACAGGCTGAAAGGTCTAGTGCACGGTTCACCCAGACCATTCACAACCATTCACGCCATAAAATACAATGTTTTTGAAATAAATTAAGATCGAAATATAATGGCTAAGTGATTCAACTTGTATGATTGTTTGGATAAGATAAGTGGTAAATGGAAACATGAAAAATAATTTAAATTGCATGTGTATGAATAAGCAATTGTGATGGGCTACACAGTTTGTATAGTGATGCAGGGGAAATATACACTCACTGAGTATTAATACTCGTTGTTTTTCCTTGTGGATGTTTTTTATATAAATTGAGTAGGTTAACAGGTTGTTGCGTCATTTTTACCAGATTAGGCGAGACTCACCTTTTGGGAACTCATATGGCAAGGTTGGGGATCTGCCTAGTTAATTTTTTTTTTTTGTGTTTGAACTTAAAAATACTCAGTTTGAAACGAGAAAAATTTTTGTAAACTTGGTTTAATAAATAGTCTTTTGCCCTGTAAATGTTAATAAAATCTTTACGCATTGAAATGAACTTAAATAAGTGGGTTGACGCTAATTTGTATTATCTCCATTGGTTATCAATGTTTTACAAAATCTCAAAAAAATTCTACAGGATTTTACGAGTGAAGACTAATTAGAAAAATGGAAATAAAAATTGAGCATCACATGTACAATAACCAAGTTGGGACGTTGGTTGATCCACTGGAAGGTACTAAGGTCAATGAATTTAAATGAATTTTTTAGACTAAGGCTAATAACACCTTCAAAGGTAGGCTCATGACTAAGGCTAATAACACCCTCAAAGGTAGGCTCATGACTAAGGGATTTAGGCTCACAGCAAAGGGATTTAGGCAAAATCATGGTATAGACTATGATGAGACCTTTTCACCTATTGTCGTGCTAAAGTCTATTAGATTTCTACTTTTTATAGTTGTATATCACGACTATGAGATTTTCAAATGGAAATCAAAATTGCATTACTGAATGGAAAGCTTTTGAGGATGTCTATATGACACAGCTAAATGGTTTTCTCGATCCTAAGAACTCTAGAAAGGTTGACAAGCTTCAAAGATTCATTTATGGATTGAAGCAAACATCCTAGACTTTGAATCTTCGATTCGATGAAGCAATCAAGGAATTTGGCTTCACAAAGAATGAAGATGAGTCTTGTGTGTACAAGAAGACAAACAGAAGCATCGTAGTGTTCCTAGTATTATATGTGGATGTCATCGTAATCATTAAGAATGACATTTCAACATTGCTTAATGTCATGAAATGGTTACAGAAATTTTTGCGATGAAGGAGTTAAGAGAAGCTGAGATGATATTTAGTATTAGGATCTATAGAGATAGATCGCATCTGCTCTTGGGACTAAGTCAAGAAAAGTACATAGACATAGTACTACAAATATTTGGTATGTTTGATAAGAAAAATGGGTAATTTTCCTTTGACTTCGAGAGTTAATCTTACTAAAGAGTAGCGTCCTCAAACTAAGTCCGAATGGGACTTCATGAGTAGAGTATTGTATGCATCTGCAATCAGATCTATCATGCATGCAATGTTATGTACTAGATTGGATGTTGCACAAGTATTAATCCAAATGATTAGGTTTCATCAAGACTCGGGAAGGAAACACTGGAAAGTTGTTAAATCAATCCTTAAGTATTTGAGAAGAACTAAGGATCACTTCTTAGTGTACAATGGTCAATAAGAGCTCGCCATAAAAGGATATCCTAATACTACTTTTTAAACTAACTGTATGGACTATAGATCGCAATCTGGATATGTATTCATTCTAAATGGAGGTGTTATTAGCTGGCAAAACTCCAAGTAAGGGACTATTGCTTATTCGACTACAAAGTCTGAGTACATTTCGGCAAGTGACGCTGCTAAGGAAGGTGTCTGGAATGAGAATTTCATTACTGAATTAGGAGTGGTCTCAAACATCCTAGATCCTTAGGAGATTTTCTGTTAAAGGGCCATTACACAGGCTAAGAAGCCTAGGACACACTTAAAATTCTTTTTATTAGGATATTGTTACAATTTGTATGGATGTTGTTATTTTACTTGGTTGTTTTATGATTGACATTTTATGAATTGAATGGTGATGGCTATGGATGTTTTATGTGTTGGGTCTTGTTATGACTTATGTTTTATGCTTGCTATGCTAAATTGTGGTCATTTTCCTTTTTTATGAATGACATAAAGGGGAAGAAGTCATAAATAATTTAATTGATATTTTTGAGTTGCTTAAGGGGGAGCTTTAAATTGATAAATGATGCATAATTTGAGGGGGAGCCTTAAATGTACATGGTTACTTTTGAAAACTAACATCTAAGACAAGGTTCAACCTTGATCATTCCTATCTTTCTCTTCATGTGTTTTTAAGCAATCTTTATCAAATTCATACATGTTTTGTCATTATAAAAAAAGAGAGATTGTTGGAGTAATGATGGTGTACATTAAATTATTTCCATTTTTTGATAATGAAAGAAAATAATGAACATGGTAAAAATTGATTTCACGACTCAAAATAATTTATATGTTGATATATTTTGAAACCAAATCAAGTTGTTGCTCAAAGTATGACTCTAGACACCAATTTACTCGAACAAGGTTATGTTTAGTTGACCAGATGAGGTCTACAGCTCGAAAGAACATCCTAGAGAGGAGTTTACTCGACTAACACCTAGTTTAGTCGACCAAAGCTGATCAGGGGCAATGTTGGTCAACCAAGATTGTGTTTAGTCGACTAAAAAGATCCTTATAGGGAAAAACTCAAGCGTAACGGATAGTTGTGAAAAAAAGACAAGTTAGTTGACTAAAGGAAATGTTAGTCAACTAAACTCTGAGCCTACTTGAAGAAATCATCACAAAATCAGACTAGGCATGTTCCATAATCATTAAAGGTCAAAGTTTGAATGTTTGAATTTGATAGGAAAACCATCAGTCTATAAGAAAAGATGTTAGTCGACTAAGTGAGGATCCAAGGAATTTTAGCCAAACAAAATGGATATTACTCAAGTAAATGGAACGAAAGGAGATCTAGAATCAACACTGGAGTGATGCTTACTCAACCAAAGTAAAGGTTAGTCGACCAAAGTAAATGTTAGTCGAACAAGAAGTATTATAGTCGACCAAGATGGTCTCTATAGTAAAAATCACTACTTTCAAAGTTCTAAATTGAGGCACAAGTTGTGCGTAACGAATATATTTTCAAAAAGGAAGTATATAAGGCTTCACCAACTGAAAAGAGAGATACACACAACTATTTCAAAGCTTCCAAAAGTTTATTCTTACATTCTTTCAAATGTTCAAGTTTTCTTTTTCATTCTTATGCAAGTAGAATAGTGTTTCCACTTCCATTTCTCATCCTTGCACAACCTGTATTTACTTGTGAGTGTTCTAGTTTTTTTTATTGTTCTTGTGAAGCAGGATTTAAGTCAAAAATCAAGTGTGTAAGAAGTTCTCACAAAATTTGAAAGTTAGGTAAGGGTGAAGAGTTGGTCAAAATTCTAAGTGCGAGCTTAAGTAGTGGACATAGGTGTTGACATCGAACCACTCTACAGATTGTGTTGATTTCTTTCTTTCTAATTTGTGCAAAAAAATTCATTATTCTATCCCCCTTTTAGAGCAAATATTAGTTCAACATAGTTCACACAAATCCTAGGTCAATGTGTATTTTCTACAAAATATCTAAAAAATAAAATGCAATGAGAGGACTATACTCTTGTTTGTTCAAGTTCACCTAAATTAAACATTATATGCAATAGTTTGATGTTGTGATACAATCTGGGTGATCTTCTACCCAAACTAGTTGGTCAATAAAACCATCATAACTCACCAATTTGACAGGTTATAATTTTATTATTATATTAAGTAGCATAGTAATTTTGTCTGTAGTGCTGAAAACAACTGCGAAAGAGGAAAAAAAGAATTAAAGACTTTGTGGGTTTCATTTTTATTATTTAATGGTTTTTTTTGTTATTGTGTTTGGTTTGCTTTTGATTTTGTTAAGATTCTATTTATTAATTAGTTTGAATGGTTTTGGTTTTATTGTTTATTATGTTTGGTTTTGAGATTTTGTTGGCATCTTTAGTTTGGTTTGGGTTATGGTCAATGGTAATTGATTTTACTATTACCCATTATTTTCCTTGTTTTTACAAATTATTTTCTCTATCTTTGTTTGAGACAGTGAAGTCGGCTTGACTTTTGCGTTTATGTCGTTCTACACATTATGTTAAAAATAACTGATGATAGATGTGACCAAATACTAAAACGGTGAATCCAAACTATGATATTGATCAGGGTGATGAATATGTCAAACTTCAAGAACAGTTTGGGTATTTGCCTTATTTAACTGTTAGGTTGTTTTTGTTTGATAAAATTCTTGTCAACTAAAATATTTAAATAATTAAAATGTTAGATTTACTCAAATTTTAAAATTTCAAAGTTGTTGTTCCAGTACTTTCAACTTGTGATATTAGCGTAAACCGTAACTCAATACACTGTACATTAAGTTTCGTTATTTGGAATATAAAGATGAGATATTATTCTCTGTCCCTTTTTTTTCATAATAAACTAATAAAATATGTAAGATTAGTGATTTTGTTCAAGTTATCAAAGAAAAGAATTTGATAGTAAAATATTTTGAACATATAAGAACATCATTCTAAATATTGTTAGTCGGTTATTCGTCATGAAAATGACAATAAACAAAAATAATATGTTTCTCTACGAATTGATTATGTTTTACTAATAATAAAATATGAAAGAATACAGATACATCAAAGAGAGATTTATTAACTAAATAAAAATAATACATGGTAGTATAAATCATTTATTTCTCATAATAGATTGTATATTAGCATCCACTGACATAAAATCTCACAACTTGTTTTATTTTCTTTTTGTCTGTAAAATGTTGTGGAGTAATTATTCACCCCTAAATTTCAAAATCTATATTTTTATTTTTTTATTCACATGGAAATTTTCGATATTTTAAAAAAAATCATGTATGACCTTAAGTTTAAGGGGTAAATAGTTACATAAGCCAACAAATAACACACAATATTGAATATTCATAGCTAATTAAGATCTATCTCAATGAGGTAGATTACAACTTGCAATACAATAATTAATTAATCATGAGAATTCAAAATAGAATTGAGCATTAATACAAAAAAGCAGTTGAGCTTTTGAAATAGAATATGCAAAAGACACATAATAGATGAAGACAAGACATTGGTGAGAACAAGACATAGGTAACAACCACATTAGAAAAATATTTTTTTTTTTTCTGAGTTCCGGTATTCCCGACTCGTTGGGCTGAGACTAATCCGGTTCGGAGAGGGTCCCGGGTGGTTAGATTTTATTCTTCTCCCAAACGGCGTTGCGGAGGATGGAACCACAGTCCGCCCTACCAAATTTAGTCTCAGGCACCACTGAACCAAGGCAAATTTGATTTAGAAAAATATTTGTAATGCTTGCCTAACATCAATTGTCCCTACCAAATACATAATAAAATAAAACATGCTTGTGGCCATGTTAATAATAAAATTAATAAGATGTTGTGTGGAACATAATGAGTCCAAGAGTATCTTTGTGTAGTTTGACCAGGCGACCATCCCATAATTAATATTTCACACAATATGCTAGACATCTCCAATTAATTAATATTTGTAGTGGAGTGATTGGGATAGAGTAAATTTGGTCAAATTGAATTCAAATTGTTATGGTCAACTAAAGGCCAAAAACAAACCTAATTAGGGTTTTAGGTAGGATTTGATAATGGCTATCGAGGATGTTGTCTTCATTACCAATAATACCAGACTACATCCTTATTAGTTTGATTGCCACATGTTTCAGATTAAATATGGCTATGGAGATTTCGTAATCCAAGCATTTAAAATTTGGTCAAGAATTATGGTCAAATTCACCTAATTACTAGAGTTTTCCACAGCCAAATATTACAAACTTTAGAGATTATTCAAACAAATTTTCAATTTTATTATTATTAAGATCAATGGTGGGAAATTTAAAAAAAAAATCAATTATAATGTTTAAATTACAATATATTAATATAAAACAACATAATTTTACACAAAATAACGTACTTTTAAAACTAATTTATTTTACTTCATTCTAATTTTAACTTTTTAATATTGTGATGCTATTAAATTATTATCAATTACCAAATACTAAATTTTTTTTAACCACTCTTAGATTGCTCTCTTTCTCTTTCTAGTCTCACAACTATTGTCTTTAAGACTTCCAAATTTGTAGCTTGCTGCTATCACTCTGTTGTTATTCAGTTGTTTTTTCGCCGTAAAACAAAATTGTATTTTAACTTTTATTTAGTCAAAGTCAAGCTTGATTAAACTCGTGAATAAACTTGTTAACCCACAAAGTTTAAATGGACCGATCTTGAACAAAATATTGAACTCAGCAAGAAAGTTTGACTCGAATTCGTACTCGTGAGATTTTAAATGAGCCGCACTTGAAAGCCATAAAACTCAGCTCGGTTAGGCTCGTTTACAGTCTTGTTGTGAAGTCGCAACATATTCGTTTGAAACATACTTGTTTACACATTATTTCCGTTGATTTCTAGCCTCTTTTGGATGAATGGACCAAATGCGTAGCCAAA